>JAGFNQ010003090.1:163442-243184 GCA_024364735.1 Boesenbergia rotunda
TTCTTTATCATTCAAGGTCTCCCTGAGCTCCTCAGAAGCCTTCACCAGTTTCTCTAGCTCCGCCCTCATGGTTTCGACTTCGGTAGTTTTCTTGGCGAGGTCCGATCGGGTGCGGCGCTGCTTATCCAGAGCCTTCTTCCTCTCTTGCTCAAGGGTCTCGTGTAAGGAGGAAGACCTGGCATACGCCCGCTCGGCTGCCTCAGCTCGGGTGACTTCATTCGTCAGTCGCGCCTCGGTGGAACGGAGTTTCTCCTTAAGCTCCAGTATTTCCGAGCGGAGAATAGCGGTTCCCTCCTCCCCGACCGGCAGGTTCGCATGCGACTGACGGAGCTCCGATTCCTCGAGCCGCCGCTCGGCCATTCGGCGTCCCCTGGTGTTGATAACCAAGGTATGGGCGACGCTCGAGCAGGTGGCCCAAAACTACAATAAGAATTGTTAGGAAAAAAGCAAGTTAGCTAAGCACTAAAGCATCGGACTTACATTCGTAGCATCCTGCATAAATTGGTCGGCCAGGCGGATAGGGGGTTTGGAAGTCCCTTCCTTCATACCATGCTCCCAGCATTCTGCCAATTCCCCATAAAGGGTAAGTCGCTGCTGGGCTCCCCGAGCGGCCGCGGGGTCGAGGGAGGGGAGATATACGCCGTAGCAAGGCGGTTGGGAAGATTGTCCCCCCGAGCGTGACGAGCCCGGCGCGTCTGCAGGTCGGCTAGCGCTAGCCGGGCTGGCAGCGGCTTCTGCAGGCTGAGCGCGAGAGCCCGACGCAGGATTCCTCGGGCGCTTCCGCAAGGGTTCCGGGTCCGGGGAATCAGAAGAGGATGTGTTCACCTCCGTTGGCTCCTCAATACGGATGGAAGCGCTAGCCTTCCGCTTGGAAGGCTGGGACTTCTCCATGGAAAACCGAACCTTCTTCTTGCCGGCGGATTTCGCAGGGGCAGGAGGTTTCGAGGAGCCGACCGGCTCCCTAGAACCAGTTGGCGCTGGTTGGGCAGAAGGAGCCTGAGGAGCTGGCTCCGCGCTCTCAGGAATCGTATGTTGGTCGGGCGGACCGGCCTGGCGCAGACGAAGCTGTTCGGCCCGCCCGAGTGTTGATTTCTGCGTCCGCCAGACCCATGGCCTCATCAAGGGACGCTTCCCACATCATCTTGGCTGCAAAATCAAGAGATTTTGAGTTAGGGAAAAAGGAGTACGAAGAAAAGATAACTTACAGAAGGCGTAGGGCAGGGCAGCAGGCACTCGGCTTAGCCCAAATATGTACAGAACGGCGTCGGTGAGAAGTTTCATGCCGTCGAAGTGACGACCACCGATTAGAGAAGTGGCCATTATGAACAAGGGGTCGGTTTTAAAGTTTCTTAAGGGAGCTATAGGGGGCATGTCTTCGACCCATCTGATCGGGAACCCAGGGCTGGTCGGAGGGCCAATGAAAAAGAAATGAGTTTTCCATCCCTTATTTGAGGAAGGAATATTCTCCACTATGGATAGTTTGGCCCGGGCTTGGAGAAAGAAATTCCCGGCCTCCTGTTTCTTA
The DNA here is from genome assembly GCA_024364735.1 of Boesenbergia rotunda. Taxonomy (NCBI): domain Eukaryota; kingdom Viridiplantae; phylum Streptophyta; class Magnoliopsida; order Zingiberales; family Zingiberaceae; genus Boesenbergia; species Boesenbergia rotunda. The sequence goes on from JAGFNQ010003090.1 coordinate 164,968, forward strand.
GGATAATAAAAGAAATACAATACCTCCGGTCGGAGAGGGACTTGATAAAGGGTAAAGAGGACTATTAGGTTACACAATATACGAATGGCGTTGGGAGAAAGCTGGAAGATGGGAACATGGAAGAAGTTACAGAAGTCTACAATAAAGGGATGAAGGGGGGTAGCGAAGGCCAGACATATATTGGTCCCGGAAAAACGCAAAGAAACCAGCCGGGGGCTTATGTGGTCGGTCATCCTTTGTCGGAACGGCAATGCGGTAGTTCGCGGGGATGTCGTAGGCTAGTCGGAGGTCGGAGATGGTCTCATCATGAAGGGAGGATTCGACAGAAGTGTACCACGCAGGGACAGCCATGGAGCGGAAAGGAAAGAAAGAAAAGGGAGAATCTGACCGTAGTTGGTGGCGGAAAGGAATAACCGGCGAGGAAGGGCGAGGACAGCGGCGACACGCGACAACGGCGGCGAGGAGCGAGAAGCACCGAGTTAGAGAAGAGAACAGTGGAAGCAAATAAGGGTTTCGACGGATGCGGAGGCCTATTTATAGCTAGGCCGAAGGAAGGGAGACCGTCCGATGGCGATCCACGTGTACAAAGATCGCCTCATCCATGCCATTGTGGCTTCCCACGATCAGCCTCGAAAAAGCGCGCTGACGTCGCCTGCAGCGGCGACAAGGCGCGTCGTCGTGCCAGCCAACCGGGAGCTGCCGCGTGGCGGAAAGAACTGCGCGCGTTAATGGCCATTAAAAACTCATAATCATGGGGATAAATCGCATCTCGGTCGGCCAGCCAGCGGTTGCCACGTGGCCCGGTTAATTAAAGCGGAGGTGATGCCGTTATGGCGTCGGTCGCATCGGGCATGTCACATCACCTCATTCGGCTTAGAATGTCGCGTCTCCATTAATTGATTCACTCAGACTATCCCGAAAAAATCGTCTTGGGGCGCGTGTCACCACATTTCTTGCGACTTAGGGCAAGCATTCTCCCGCCCAAACGTGTCTAGCATGTCTCTCACCAACTGACAACCCTCGTCCGGTCGGACGAGTTAACGGACGCGTGGCGGCCCACGCTCCTTTCAGTCGGGAACAACTATTTTGACTACGCAGTACAAGTTACGAGGACACGTGGCGGTCCACGTTCCTCCGGTCAAAATCTTCATCCGCTCGGACATCTTCACCATGACAATAGTTAGTCGAGGATGCGTGGCGGCCCACGCTCCCCAGTCATTCTTCGTCCAGCCGGACGCCTTCGCTAAACAAGAGTCAGGGGTGCGTGGCGGCCCACGCCCCTCTCGACTAACAGTCTTCTTCCGCCCAGGCATGATAGGCATACACATTACCAGATGTTGAGCATCATGTTAAGCCGGCCGGATATTAAAAGGGCAATAGTCGCTCGGCAGTAGGGCGACTGTACACACTAGCAGTCCAGTCAGTCGGACTGATCGCCTCCTTCGACTAGACTTGAGGGGAAGGCTATTGATCCCGCCCTAGCTTTGTCACCATACGGACAGCCCGCGTGGCAAACAGCCTGGCCAACTTCTGGGTCCATGTCATTGTACGGATAGCCGGCCTGATAAACACCCTAGCCGGTCTTAGATTTCCTGCCAGCCGGTCGGACTCAAGCACCCGGGTAGAATAAATGCCAGAGCTCAGCCGGCCAGTCAATCCCGGTCTGCCATCATAAGGTTATTATGCCTCACTTATCCGGGTACTTCCGCCCGGTCTCTACATCCCCTCGCCCGGGTATTGCCGCCCGGCCATATAAAGGCCCCACGCCTAATCATCCGGGTGAATCCGCCCGGTAATCCTTCAGGTCCATACCGGACATCCAGCAGGGCATCCCCGTCTGTCGCTCACTCGGGCACTCCCCCGAAACCACCCTAGGATAACGACAAAACATCCGCACCAGCTGCAGTTAACAGGCTGTCACCACTCGTGTGACCTGACGCTCCCTGGCACGCCGCCCTGTCGGGCCGTTGGTGACAGGTGGCGCCGGTCGGGGATGTACAAGAACCTGTCTCTGTCCTCACATAGGACAAACAGTATAAGACAAGGAATGCTGGCTACAAGTCGACACAATCACAGAATATTCCCTGACTCCGTCAGAGAATCCTGACACCCGGCAGACAGTCAGGGAATATCCCTCGACCAGGTCAGAGAATCCTGACACAGGTCAGACTTGGTCCTTTCCCCCGGCTATATAAGCCCCTCCCCTCCTCATTATCAGGTACGCGCGCGAAGCTTCTCATCTACAGTGCTCCTCTATTTTGCTTGTTCACCGGAGTACTGACTTGACCGTCGGAGGGCCTTGCCGGGACGCTTCCCGGCTAGGTTGCTAACGGTCCTTTCCCTCAGCAGGTTCAGGTCATTCGGCCGAAGTTCTCCTCGACGACAGGATCCCCTCGGAGGAACTTCACTCGGAGATCTCCCCTGCATCCGCAATATTGACAGTTCGGCCAAACAGTCCCCGCCGGTAGAGATCCTTCTTCCTCCATTCGGAAGTTCCACTCGGCGGTTTCCTCATCCATCTGGCCAAAGGTGTACCAGGCAGAATCCGCTTCCGTCCGATCGGAAGGCACCCCCGTTAGCTGCGTCGTTCTGAGCGAAGGCAGCCCGTCAGCGCACACGTCATCCATCCCTACACCGTCATCCGGTTGCGGCCCCACCCCGCTCGGCGACAGGATCAACGTATATAAGTTAAAGTGCCTCTTCATAAGCTTTGCTTAGTCTTCAGTTAGAACAAAGTAATTAATCATGTGCAGCTCAAAGTAACCACATTAATCATGTGTAGTTCAAAGTAACCACAATGCTAAGCACTTATTCTTTTCTTAGCTCGTTCTAATTAGTTCTCCCTAATCTTTGGTTCACTAGGCACACTTTTTCTTTCCCACACAATCATGAAACGAGAACATGCTTAGCTCGATTGATCATGTCACTGATTACTAGTTAATAGATTCTTTGCGTATCTTACTCAAAAGCAAAATCTATACCGCCTAATGGCACTTGGCTCTGTCTGCAAAAATCAAAGGAGCTAGTCGTGCAGTATTATTTTATGGTAAATGATTAGCATAGTAAAAACGAATCGCTTAGTGAAAAATTTGATCGTCAATCGGTTGTACGTTCGACATTCAATCGTCGATCGAATACCATCGGTGGCCTCCGATCACCGTTCCAAATCAAACTATACATTGTGGGGACGGTAATCAGTAAAAGTGTCAAAAATCAACACGACCCCACGACCCAACCCGAATCGATCCGAAAAAAATCAAGTTCGTGTTGAAAATTTTCGGGTTCGGACGGGTTCGGGTTCGGGTCGGGTCGGATTCAGGTTGACCCGAATTTAATGTTTAGTGATTTTTTGAGGTTAAATCAAATTTTATTTTGAAAATTAAGATATTTTTATGTATATTAATATCAATATTAGTATGATCACGATGAAGTATTAAGATAAAAGTGATGAATTATAGGAAAAATAGTGAAAAAAAATGTTTTGAATCAGTTTTTTCAGGTTGTTCGGGTTGGGTTCGGGTTGATCGGGTTGGTCGGGTTCGGGTTCAGGTTTGGACATTTCGAGTTGAGTTCGGGTTCGGGTTGGGGTCGGGTTCGGGTTGGGAGTTTAAAATTTTTTTCCAACCCGACCCGAACCCACCCGATCCACCGAATTTCACTCCTACCGTCAGGATCGCGACAACGGTGAACCCGTAGAATCGACGGTGAATAATGCGAGATCACAATTGCGGCGATCCCCAACGGGTTCACTGGCCTCTCAAGGTATAATTTAGTTTGGGGCGGCGGCGAAGGCCGCTGACGGTGTCCGATCAACTATTAGACGTCGGGCGTACCACCGATTAATAATTAAATTTTTTACTGAGGTATTCATTTTTATCCATGCGTATCATTATTTCTATTTTATATATTTTATTGTACTTCATAAAAACAGATGTAGAAATTTCATTTTCATTTCATCCATTTTATTCCATCTTTCTGATTTTAAGCTTCTCCCTCATGTACAAGGTTTCACAACACCTTGCAAGATCCAACACTACAAATAGTGCGTTTCAAACAACACCAACTATTGATCGTCGAGTGTCACTCTCAAAGGGGTGGGCAATGTATCAGAGATATATTAAGGAATTTTAGCTGAATTAAAATTGTATAAATTCAATTTTAACTTATGTTGAGATGACCCAAGTAGAAAATTTCAGATTGCCAGCAGAGCCGATTCGGCTTTGCTTCCAATGGTCTACACAGAGTAGGAAGCGAAATATCAATCTAAGGAAATCACCCGACTGTCAAATGTTACCGAATCGGATGAGTTCTCTCGAGTGGATGTTGTGCAGAAGCCGAGTGCTCCCAAGTGGTCAGTGAGTCTCCCGAGTGGATGCCGAGTCGGGATACAAGTCGCATGAATCGCCGAGTCTGAAAATAAAGGTGTGGTTCTTTTAGGTTGTCTATTTCTCAAGGTACAATGACATACCGTGATGGCCACCGTCCACAATAAAATTAATTATCTCCCTTGTCTCTTGATTTCCTTCAAATTTTCAACGCAAGGACAGATGGACCATCATTTTCCTAGTGCGTTTTTGCATTGCTATTAGCTCAACTTCACTCTCAAGCACCTGCCTGCCTTAGTTGGCGAACTGTGCTCCCACTACGATCAATGGGCTCTTCTCGTTGAACAAGGGGAAAAGGAAGGCAGAGAGAGCATCATGCCTTGTACCATTTACACCAACCACATGAAAGAAAGGGGGGAAAAAGGAACGGTGTGGAAGAACCCAAAGATTGCTCTTCCTGAACTCAAAACAAGGATCTTAGGGTGGTCCTTTTCCTGACGCCTGAATGCCATGCCATGATGAAGCTCCACCGGCAGAGCAAAGGACGAGCACTACATGCATTATTCTGTCCCATCACTTGCAAAATGATTCTCTTTATCGAGTTGACTCTCACTAGAAGCCACCAACTAAGTAGCAATTCAAAAAGAAATAGACTAATTGTCAGAGAGAAATAGGGAGATTCTCATGGATTGCCAGAACAAAATTTATTTCATCCAAGGAACAATGAAAAACAGTGGTAGTTTCTTTGGAGTTTCACTGAGGGCAAATGCACTAGAAATACATTCGTGCTCGTTATTCACTTGGGAAAAAGTCAGAGTTGATTCTTCAAGCTGAACACTCTGAGAGCCACAATTCCATGTGTTCTATGATCTTCCACCTCACTGCATGCACTGCCTGTTCACACTTTTCTGCATCACCCAATAAAAATGACTCGTCTGAAATCATCAAACTTGTCTATATACAAGGAGAGAAATGTAAGCTAACCTTTTACATGAGAAGCTGATGGAGGGCATCCAGCGAGATCGAAACCATGAGCACAGTTGTGACACTCGATCAAGTAGGAAGGCACTAAAAAGTTCAAGAAAGCAGTTCTTGTCAGTATCCAAAACACAAACATAGATCTAAAATGAGAGTAGATCTTACAATGTTTCGATGGTGTTTGTTTAGATGCACTAAGCCAAGGATCCTGTGAACCATTGGTGAAAATAATTTTTGTACCTGTGTGTTCAAATAGATGAATGATGCAACCTTACTGATTACTGAATTTCATGTAAAGAAAAAAAAAGTTAACAAAGAAGAGGGCTAGTTAAACATAATCAGGAATCATACCACTAATATTTTTGCCTCCGTAATAGACATTGGTCAAATTAATGTTGTGGTACACATTTCCGAACATGTTCTTACAGAAGTTTAAATGCCACCTGCAATTGATAAACACATGTAAATCAGTAAATGTCCTGTTTAGTATAGCAAATCTATGAAATAGTACCTCAAGTTAATCCTTGCTGAACGAATACCATCAGACTTGGGTGCTACTTGAAAATTACCAAACTCAGTACAAAGTTGGAACCACCATAGTCGATCGGCTGTCAGATTGTACACAAATGAGAATATGAAGATGACTGTTTTTTTTGCATATCTAAAGAGGTATGCAAAGTTAGAAGTTTAGTATAGCATCTTACCACTGTTTCCCCCAGCCGTCGTGTTCTTATAATATTCTGGATCATAAGATTCAAGTGAGGAATAACCCTCATGAAAATGATTCTTGATATAGGCACTATATACTTCCTGCATACAAAAGTCCATTGAGGATAGAATTCTGATAGGATTGTTTTGCTAAAGAAATCTCAAGAATCTTAATGCAAGACTGGAGTTTGCGGTATGCCCGCTATAACTGATCCTCTCATCTATGATGGACTTGGATTGCAACTATTTTACCTAGGTAGTCTAGTTGGGAATCAAATGAACAACACTCACTGAACAAAATCAAGTTAGTTCCTTGTCAATAAGCAACTTCACTTATTCTTGCAATAATACTAATGAATTATGGGAAGGGGTGGATAATGATGGCACACTGGAATCTATTATGAACCAGTGTTGCTAATAGAACTGTTGAAAGGAATGTGTGCACAAGTTGTCAACAAGAGACCGATAAATTTAGATCTAGAATTATGGTAAGAGATAGATAAGAGGGTACCAATAATTTTGTTCCATTTCTTTTGGCATGAATAAGAGGAGAACATAGTCCATCAGGAGTACCCTCCTGAACCTGAAAAATGCAATATCATAGCTTAGCTAGAGAGATTAGGGAAAAAAACAGCTTGGTCTTCTGTGTAATCAGCTTACAGCTGAACCAGCAATATCAGCCAGCAGGTACAAGAAGTAGTCGTCGTGAATCTGGAGACATAGAATAGCAATAAGTGTCTAGTATTTAGGCTCAATTTTACTGAAACTAACCCTTTAAATGGTTTTACGATATACCGATATATATAATGACAATGTAATGCTATTACTTAGCTCAGAAACACAACCTTAGGTGCACCAAACAAGTTCTTCAAAGATTTTCCATCAGTCTGGAGTTGCTTCTCAGCAAGATTAGTTATTTCTTGGAGAACAGTTTTACATTCAGTGCCAACTGACCTTCCAATCTGCAAAAGTGATGACAACAATGCAGAGATTTAGGAAGTTCCTCATCTGTCAGTTTTCTTGCCTTTAAAAAGCTTTGCTATTTAAACATATTTCTAGTCACAAAAACATAGTAAAGTCTCTTCTGTGCATTACAGATACATGGTGAGGAAAAAAAAGAAGGAAAACTACTATGGTCTTTCAGTTCTATGTCATCAGAAAGAGGGAGAGAATAGATGGCAATGAACCTGTAGATCATAATCTTCAAAGTTATAAACCATTTGAATAGCTGCCGAACTCGCAAGACTCCCACAAGTTAGATGAGGAAATTTCAGACGGAACCAGGCACTGAGTGCTCCAGCATATGAAAGACCAATGACAAACCAGGGACTTTCCACTATACCATATTTTGCATTCAAATGCTCCTGCAGGTAAAACAGCATACAGCACCAATTAAGAAACATGATTCAACAAGATTAAGATACAGAGTTCCATAAATCTCAATTAGTTTAGAGTGCCAACCTGGTAATACTGACGGAAAACAGCCATGTCAAACAATGCTTGCTTTGAGGAAAGAAATCGTAGGTTTCTGGTTGTTAAGTTACTGAAAGGGAAACTTTTTCCATAGTATCTGTGTTCTAGAGAAACCAAAGCCGCACCGAATTTTTTTGCTAGTTCCTACACATCCCACACCAAATTCTTATCAAGAGGATCAATGATCCAAGATAACATACTGCAAAATCAAGTTAAATATTTAAGTACATATTCAAAACTATAATTGGTTGTGTTTTTGCAGCTCCAAGTTTATATGTTTAGCATGCATATAGATTCTTCAAAGAAATGGAAATCTCAGTGAAACTTTAAACATGTCAGTACCCTTGTTAATGATAAGGAAGTTAAACGTAGTTTGGCAAGAAGCACCACACTTACAGTTACGTAAGTCCTATAAATGCCGTCACAAGACTCTTCACCACAAACTACAAGGAATACTGGGCCGTTAGGAGCTTGGAAGTGATCGAGAAATTCATAATAACGCTGCTGGAATTTATGATATCCCTGCATATCGCATGCAAAATTAAGGATTACTTTCCCTGAAATTCATAAAAACATCTCAAAATGGTACTAGATAGCCAATTCTGCCTGAATGAATAATGGAGAAAGAGGTGCAAATTAACCGTAATGGAGAAGTGGTCGAGGGTTTGATTGAACCAGTGCTCCTCCTGGGTGAGGAAGTAGTCGCTGTCTAATTCTTCCAACTTGCGGACGCGGGAACCCTGCAGGGACTCAACCGCAGGGGGGAAGGAGGAGATGAAGAAGAAGAGGACAAGGAGAGAAAAGGCACCAATGAGAGTCGTCATGGAAGGCGAAGGAAGAAGGAGATGAACGAAGTGTATTTATAGCCATGCTTGACAATCTAGAGGGAGGGAGTTAACCAGCATTAATGAGCTAGAGGGAGGGAGTTAACCAGCATTAATTCACAATTCAAAAAACGGATTGAGCTGCATGGGAGGGAGTTAACCAGCACCTCGATTCAAAAAAACGGATTTATCGCTCTTTATGAGGGTAGCTCTACTATAATCTGGATGGTCACAATCTGCCCAACCAAAACAGATTTTTATAAATAGATAAAAATAATTTAATAAAAAAATAAATATAAAAAATAAAACTTATAAAAAAATTTATAATGAATTTATATATTTTCTATAAGTTAAAAAATTCATTTAATATGAAAATAAATTAATATATATATATATATATAATTTAATTTGGAAAAAAATAAGAAAGGATACAATTAAAAAAATATTAAATTAAATATTTTAATCATATTTATTTGTCTATTCTCGTCAGCCCTATTTAGCAGTATGCTTACGGTAAATCTGGGTGATCATACTTGGCCACCTAAAATGGATTTTTATAAATAAATATAAAATAATTTAATATGAAAATAAATATAAAGAATATAATTTAGTATGAAATGAATAAGGAAGAATATAATTGGGTTTAGATATTAAAAATTATTAAAAGTTTTATAATGGATTTATATTTTTTTATAAGTAAAAAAAATTAATTTGAAAATAAATAGAAAAGGATATAATTTAATGTGCAAATAAATAGAAAAGGATATCATTTAATATGAAAATAAATGAGGAAGGATAAAATTGAAAAGGGATATTGAATTAAAATTTTTAATCATATTTATTTGTCTATTCTGGCTAGTCAAATTCTAGTCAGAAAATTCTGGCTATTTAGCAGGAGGAATTTTTTGTCCCAAATCTTCTCTGTCTCGTGTCTCACAATCGTCGGCGATGATCGATAATTCATCCGATCGTCGATTGGACACCACCAACTGCTTTTGGTCGTCATCCCGAACTAAACTATACCTTGGAGGTACGGTGAATCCGTCTGGGATAACTGCAATTGCGATCTCGTCGGATTCATCGTCGAATCCGTCGAAATCACAATTACGACGATCCCGATTGGTTCACCGTTCCCCTAGGGTATCGTTTGATTCGGGATACGATGGTGTCCGATCGACGATTGAAGGAATCGCCGGCCATCGTTGATGATTATAAGAGACGAGATAGAGAAATTTTGGGGATAGATATCCCATTTGATTTAGCAGTATCCTACTATTTATTGAAGAATCCACCAACCTCTCCATAACCTATGCACGCATACATGCACATAATTTTATGATTTATCTCCTCCATATTAATTTTAAGATGAATTAATAGAGACACTGAAACAAATAAATCATCTTTTTACCATCATACACATATACATTTCACTCTATTTCTTTGCAAGAAGACACTAGACTTCTCACCGGAGTCGTATTTACTAGTTGCTTGAAAAAGCATAGATTTGTAATATTTTAAAAAAATAAAGTCTCCCTTTTTTTATTTGAACTTGAAATGGATAATGATGGATTTATTTTTAAAAAAAATAAATATTAATTTTTTTTAAAAATAATTTTTTATATAAATTTAATTTTCTAACTTATTTGAGATGTTAAATTGAATGAAGAGTCAAATATTTAAGTCGACAGAGTCAAATCGATGTAATAGCTGTAACCAAAAAAGTTGGAAAAATGAAAGATAAAAGAGTACTTATAAACAACACAATCCAAAGTCAATAGTATCATTAAAATATGCACGATGATTAATACATAAATAATAATATTATAAAATTTAAAATAAAAATTTAATTAAGTCAATATGTTCGTCTCTCTTATACGTTAGTCATAATATCCAAGTTAATTGACTTATAATTTATCTCTTCTATGTTCTCTAAGATATATTAAGAAAGAGGTTAGAATGAATAAATAGTCTTTTTACCATTTAAAAACTTCAATAAAAATAAAAAATATATATAATAATTTGATATTTAAAAAACTAATACTATACTTTGCATTGTAGGACGAGAAAGAAAAAAAAGAAATAGCGGAGAATGATATCTCTCAGATTATTATAGATGAGAAAGGAAAAAATTACGAGATGGATTAGATTTTTTTTAAATATTGAAAAAAGTATAGAGTTATTGGATTTATAGGATATAATTGAAAATAATATTTATAAAAATACAATAAATGGTATAAAAACAATTTAATATTATAATTAAACATTTTCTTGATTTAGGCTTCGGGACGGCATTCAATGCTGTGAATTATCTGTACAGGTTTATCTCCATGAATTTTATTGATCCTATCGAAGAAGAGATGAACTCTCAAAAGTAAGCTAGATTCGGAAACGACTCTGATTGGCTTCGAGAATTACAAAAAAGATTATTGTCAGTAATTTGTCGGAAAAATTTTCTGACAAGACACTTCACGATCAATCAAGAAAAAAAATAAAAATAGAAAAACATTATCGAAAAATATTGGTTTGCATTTTCCAGCGTTTTTCAGAAAAAAATATAGCGTTTTCTGGAGAAAAAAAAAAGTAAAAATAGAAAATGGTTTTCTGGAGAAAAAATGACACAAACCAAACGCCCCTATAAATCTTCAATTATAGAAAATTCACCTAGTAAAAAAAGTTGGGGGCTTGGGTTGGGGCTGCATCGTGAGTGACAAGAAAAAAAAAGCAATTCTTTAGTATTAGTGGTTTACAAATTCAAATAGATCAACTGTATATTTTTTTAAGTAGACTAATCCTCAACTCGACCCATGAGTCATTTTTGAAACAAAATTCTTCTCTATGTGATGTTTTCCCGTTTCTCATGAGGCAGTTCGAGTTTGCTTTGCCTTGGTTAGACTTTTAGGACCATTCTAAGACTCCCACTTCTGTAACATTTTATCTCATACGAGGACAGGATCAAGGGTCGTTGTCAGCTCGCCGACCAGCGCCGCCCATTCTGATATGGGCGGGGGCATCGTGGTACTGGTTGCCAGAGTTTGTCAGATAAATACTGTGTTAGCGGGATATTTACGATTCGAACACAAGTGGTGTCAGGCTTGAGCCGCCCTGCACCAACGCTCATACCACCTTTATCAGTATGGTGTCAGGGGTAGGTATTCCCTCGGAAAATGACAATTCTCGAGTCGGAGCATCGACCGGCTTCCTTGGGCGAGATCTTGTTGTGCAGCTAATGCCCTACGAATTAAATAAGGAGACAATCCGAATCTTTGGGGCACTCGGACTCGGCCAAACCGATTTATCCTTAGAGCATAGGATTAGAACCCCATAAGGGCGTTGACTAACTGTTGGTCGCGTGTTGACCAAACGACCTTAAGTCGAGCACTCGGTATCTTTCGCTTGGGCTAATTTAGACTATATCAAGTTGATTTTCCGATCAGGTATCCCGACTCGAGTGACACCCGTTTCATGCCCTGTCACGCTGGATTGTCGGAGCTTTTTTGATAATGATCTGTCTCTCTGCAATGCCATGTAGGTTGACGATGCTATACCTAGATGAGGTCGGGATCATCAAATATGGCAATTAATTTGCTAGGATAACTTAATTTCCTTCAGTTAATTGGCATCGAAGGCTGATCGTAACCCCGACGGGTCTGTGTAGAAATGGGAGGAATGGATGACGGAGCTGCTATCGATTGCATGTTTGTCCATTGCTTCCAAGATGGGCGAGGTCTCTGTTCCTCCACTGCATGATCTCCAGGTCCGTACGTCTCTGTTCGTGATTTCTTAGCTGGAGAAATTTCGTGGCTTTCGTTTCGGACGTGACGATGGAGAAGAACAGATGGAGGATCTGACCCGTTCGTTCGAGCCGACCGCAATCCGACAGATGGAACTGACGGTTCTCAGCCGTCTGGACTGGCGGCCGGCGTGCGTCACGCCCTACACGTACTCGGAGGCGGCGACGTGGGACTCGCAGTCGCACCGTGCGTGCGCCGTCGAGCTCCTCGTCGCCGCGCGCTTTGTTAGGTAACAGATGACTAGGTTTCTCGAATTTAATGCGTCCAGCGTGGCGGCGGCGGCGGCGGCGGCGGCGCTGCTGAAAGCTGTGGATGAAGACGGAGCTGCTGCCTTCGCTGCTCTTGTCCTCTCCATTGCAGGATTTGCAGCCCACGCCAAGGTTCGCCGGCAGGTCAACGAGGTAGCAGAATGCCAACGGATGATGCGAGATCTGGAGACGACGACTAACGCGAACATCTTTCTACACGGCCCAAAATCTGCGATATCTATGCAAACAGCCCCTGAATCCAGTGCTCTGCGCTTCTCCGCCGTCCCTGAGCTGCAGGCTCCAGTTTGAAGAAACAAAAGAGAAGAGATGACGATCGATCCACGAATCAAAATTTCATGACTAGCAGATTACACACAAGCGATGCCATCAACTTATTCTCGGAAGAAATGCTCCTTTTCGAAGAAAATATAATAAATTAAAATTACTTAAATAACTTTAACATATATGTTGAGTGACCCCGACTGCTTATTCCGTAAGTAGCAGTCTTCCGAGCTAAATTCTTGAGCTCCCGACCAAGTCTCCCGATCCGAACAGTGTCTCCCGAGCTCCCGAGCAGTGCCTACCGAGCTCCCGAGCGGAATTCCCGAGCAAGTCTCCCGACCCGACTAGTGTCTCCTGAGCTCCCGAGTGGAATTCCCGAGTTGGAATTCCCGAGTGGAGTTTCCCGACTAGGATCTTCCGAGTAGTGGTCGGGCGTCTCCCGACCGACCAAAATTTGCAGAGGCCTGCGCAGCGCAGTTTCCTTGAAACAGATTCGTCCTCCTCCTCCGGCGGTGCTTCGAGGCTCTGATGGACATCTGTCTCTTAGAATACAACAGCAGACCACGGGCACAACGGAGCACTCGTTGCTCGTGGCGAACTGAGAAAGTACCCGACTGCTATCAGAGGAGATCGGGAACGAGGTGCAGTGGAGGAGAATTTCTCTGTATCGTCTACTTGTCTTTTGCTCTCGGTCACGACCTCCTTATATAGGCTCAGACCCTCACAGTATTCAATGACGAATTAATCGTCATTTATTACCATTTACCCGATCAGATCTAAACGTCTGGGGGTTACTGATCTCGCATTAATCAAAATTAATGCATCAGTTACATTTGAGGAAAGATCAATTTGACAAAACGTTGGTTCATCTGCTTGAACAAATTTTGCCCCGACCGGTTGGACATTCGACGCATGCATGTCATGCACGTACACGTGTTCACTTGGTTCAGTACATATCCGGGCCCTGGATTTGTACCCCCTGCGCACCTACGCGTGAGAAAGAGTTTCTCTCCTAGCATTTGTTCACAACTAACATGCTTGTGAAACAATATAAATCAACCATTTTGCCTTAAAATTTTCAATGTGGGGCTAAAGCCCCACTCACAAGGGAATCTCTTTATTCTCCACCTCACTTTCCATTTAATAGAAAGTTCCAATGTGGGACTAAAGTCACACCACCTCTCTTTCCATTCACACTATATACCCAAGATATCCAACAATTATAATCAAATGATTGATGAATATGTCTAGTTTGAGAGAATATCTTGTGGTTGTTTGGTTGTGATCCCGACCTAGCTTATGTGTAATTCGGTTGGTTAATCTAACACTACATAAGGATAGATCGGGGCCACAGGGTACGGATAAATTAAACCAATCTAGCTGGTTGGGTCATAGGCCCGAGGTCTACTCGGCCCGGATCACCTAACTGAGCGGCCAGTCAGATGTTCTCTAACCCGACCCTCCTGGGAAACGTCGAGTGTCCACCCCCGTCTGCCACTCGAGATGAACATTACATTAACCCCTAGTGAGAGATATCGACTGTCGAGTCTAAGAACGCCCGGGCAACATTCGATGGGCATTCAGTCGGTGGTCTTCCTATGCCCTACCCACCCGATCCTGAGATAAGTCGGATTGGTCAATCCCAATCACTCCTTAAGTCAGAGAGAGTCTTATTCCATTTCATGAGGCATTGGTCACACGGCTAAGTTTCACTCGGAGCGAACGGTCGGCGCTTTAGGTCGAGATCTATCCTTTTCTTAATAAACACTCACTCCCTGACACTACACTGACAGAAGTAGTACGGAGTCGGTGTAGGTTTGACACAACTCATGCCCGAATAATGAATATCCCGCTGACATGGTATATCCCTGACATACCTTGGCACTCCGTACTACGACAACCACTACTTATGTTAGACTGGGCGGTGCCGGTTGGCGCCAGTCGGCGAGCTGATAGTCCTTCCGATCCTATCCTCGCATGAGACAAAAAGGGGCGTCAGACGCGGGCAGGAATTGTCGGCTTCCTCGGCTATATAAGGTCCTCCGCACTCCGTCCGCAGGTACGCGCGATAGTGTTTTTGCCACTGTTCTATTGCTTTCCCCACTTCCGCGGGAGACTGACTTGATCGTCGGAGAGCTTTGCCTGGAACTTTTCCAGGCGAGTTGTTGATAGTCGCCTTTCTTGTAGATCGGAGCCTCCATCAGTAATACTCAAGTCCTTTTGCTCTTGAGAGTCCATCTCACTGTACGATAGGATCAAGTATTATTAAAAAATGATATGAATTGAAACGATTAATTCATTTGATGAGTTTGACTTATTTTTTGTTTGACCTGCATGATTTGCATGCAATACAATGATCGAAGATTTAGTGACAAGGTCAAGGAGGGAAACTGCGACATTGATCGGGGCAAGGAAGTCGTATGTAGGGTTCAAATGAACGTGTTGAACGAATTGAATAATTAATCAAACTTTTTAAGATAAATAATAGACCAGTGCTTTTGGCTAATTTGAAAGACATTAATTTGACTAAAAGCATGTGCTCGGACTGTTGATCATTTCAGTTTTAAATACTGAAGTCTATCTCAAACCACTTCGACAGTAACATAACAACTAAATCTATGACTTTGTGAAATTGGCTGTCCATGACTCACGGAGTAGAGTCAAGATCCTTACTAATTAATTAACTTATTATTTTCGACACTCGATATCAAATTAGCTTTGATTGAACCGGTCAACTTTTGCGATCGAAGAGACAGAGTCTGGCATAAGTTTACCATTGATTTTATTTATAAGAATGATTTTTTTAAAAAAAAAGCAAATAAATAAGTTTAAAAATATAAAATAAATTTGAATTAGCAGAATTGTAAATTACCTTTAAATTTCCAATTGAATCTTAAATTTTATTCTCAGTCCTTATGTCAGAAAAAATTCATTTCCATTGCAGGTAAAAAAGTTCATTTCCATTCCTTACATGCAAAGTTATAGTTTCTTTTAGATTCAGTATCATATAATTAAAATATAGTATATTTTCTATCAAATTAAGTACCATATTTTTTATACGTATAAAAATTTCACGAAGAAGTATAATTCTTCCTAAATTTAGTATATTTCAATTAAAATTTAGTATATGTTCTATCAAATTGAGCATAATTTTATTTCTCGCCGGACTAATTGATTAGGAGTTCATACCTAATTGCCCTTATTATTTTTAGGTACAAAAAGTCCAAAATGAGGTATAGTTCCTCTTAAATTCAGTATCATATAATTAAAATATAGTATATTTTCTATCAAATTAAGTATCACACTTTTTATACGTATAAAAGGTCTAAAAATAAATAAATTCTTTTAAATTCAGTATATTTAATTATAATTTAGTATATGTTTATCAAATTGAGCATAATTTTTTTCCACCGGACCAATTGATTAGGAGTTTATACCAATTGATTAGCTTAGGATGAATTGATTAGGTCATATTCAATTTGATATAAAATATACTGAATTTTATTAAATAATGTTGAATTTTGAAAGAATTATACTTGATTCCAGACTTTTTTACCTAAAAAAATTGAAGGGTAATTCGGTAAATTTGTAGTTGAAACATATAAAATATTGCAAATTGTAAGTAGAAGCGGAAACAAATTTTTTTTGATGGACCAAGGAGAAAGTTAAGTTGAAGTTTAGGATAATTTTTTTCTTAAAAAACAGAAAGAAAGTAATATTAGTTCATTTTAGATTCAATTTAATTGGAATAAATGCTTGCCCATTCTCCGACCGGTAATTAATAAGCATTAATTACTTTCCAATTTTCTCAGAATTGACAGCGTATTTTTCTTTATTTTGTTGTAACGATTTATTCATTTACATACGATCGATCAGTCTTTTTTATATATAAAAAAGATTCTAAAGCTGATTTAAAAATTGTTTTTGTTAAATATTAATTTGATTATGTAAGATCTCTTTAAAAACTGGTGACCGAGGAAGAGACGAGGAGGAGAAGAAAAGAATACGAATCAATCAGTGCGCGCTTGGCACCGACGCCGAAATGGGCCAGTGCTATGCCAAGGACATCGCCGTCGCCGTGGAGGGGGATGCCGACGTCGGATGCGATGCGTATCGCTCCTCGTCCCCTAGATCGGCAACCGCCGCCACGGTCGCCTCCGCATCGTCCCCGGCCCCGGTCAGCAACGCCGTGACCCCTGCCAGATCTTCCTCGGGTAGCCCCTGGCCGAGTCCTTACCCACGGAGCGCGGCCGGTAGCCCTCTCCCGTCCGGGATCGCGCCGTCCCCGGCGCGGTCCACGCCGCGGAGGTTCTTCCGCCGCCCGCCGTCGCCCGCGAAGCACATTAAGGCGTCCCTAGCTAAGCGCTTCGGCCGGAAGAAGCCCAGCAATGCTTCAATCCCCGAGGACGGCGCCGGCGACGGAGCCGCGGGAGGAGAAGCGGACGCGGAGCGGCAGCTGGACAAGAGCTTCGGGTACGAGAAAAACATAGAGGCGAAGTACGAGATCGGGAAGGAGGTGGGCAAGGGGCATTTTGGGAATACATGCTTGGCGAGGGCAAAGAAGGGAGAGCTCAAGGGTCAGCTTGTCGCCGTCAAGATCATCTCTAAAGTTAAGGTGCGGTGGTATGTCAAAGAAAGAATTTTTAGCTCCATAATTTTCCGTATTCGTAGACTTTGCTTCATTTCTCAATATTGTCCTAAAGAATTCATTTCCGTTCTTTCAATCGAACGCCTGATCTGACTACATGAATTAGCTTTTGTCGATTGTCAATCGGTATTAAAATTGTGGGCTTTCTTGTTGTAGCTGTGCGGGTATGTGCTATGCAACTTTCCATGATCGGCGTCTGTATTAGCAAACCTTAATGGCGTACAGTTGTCTGAAGATTAGTTTGGAATGATATACTGTCCCTTTACTATGGAGCCTTATATTGTCTTGTCGATGTTAGATCCTTGTAGACAATAAACAACTGACCTCCTTATTGTAAGTACATGCAGTATGTACTTATGCTACATTATTCGTTTGCCTATTTCTGTATTAGTTCACGCAATAAATATGACAGATATGCTAAGTTTTGGCTTACTAGAATCATGAATCATGCACTAACTACCGATGTTGTTAACAAGTCATGCAATTTAGATTTGTGTGAGACTGGTCCGTTTCAGAACCCAAGAATTAACCCACTTTGTCGCATTGTTCATATCATTCACCAAACATGGTTATTTTCTATCGATATTGAAGCTTGTTCAATGAGATTACAACTGAATTGCAAAATCAATACCCTCAAATTAGTTGATTATTTGGTTTCATTTGGAATTTCTTCTGGCTTCAGGATGAAAAATTAGGAGCAAGTTATTAATTAGCTTGATGTTATTTAGCTGGAGAAGCAACAACTAGTAGCAATTTTCTTCTAGCTACAACGTGGAACCGCCACATTAGCGCCCCCCTACAACGGCTCCACGTCCCATAGAGGGAGGTTCAATAGGAGCACAGGCGGCAAACGCATGGCGGGAACTCTGTAGGTGGTGAAAACCCTGGATTGAACACTGTCGATTTGGACACACTACCATGTGCTTACCATCTGTGCCAAGCTTGGGACAATTTGCTTCTAGCTACAAGATTCTATTTATTGTGGATTCCTAAATCCTTTCTATTGCAGCTATAGACAGACATACCACCGATAGTGTCAATCGCCAAACCCAACACCCCCACACACACACACACATGTTTGACGTTTTTTGTTTCTCATTGATGCCTTAGAGCCCTCTTTGTGGTTTGTATTTATTTTACCTTTTTCCTTATTTATTTTCTGTTATTCCTTTTAAATCTCTATCTTGGCTCCAAAATTTCATTAATTAGTTGTGTCTTTTATCCTTGCATTATTAATTTTTTACAGGCTCTAGAATTGTCAAGGAAATAATCTGAATGTTAATATCACCTCTTCTTGCTTCGTGCCATCTACATGTCGGCTTGGCCGGTATTTATAAATATAAAATAACTATACCTTGTCATTGTGTTATTATTCTTCAATGCTTCTGTATCACTTTATCTTGGGTCTACAACCTCTAGTCTTTAAGCATTTGTTGAACATAGAAGCTGAGCTTCCTAATCAATTATCTTTTGCAGATGACAACAGCAATAGCAATTGAAGATGTTCGTAGGGAAGTGAAAATCTTGAAATTTCTATCTGGGCATGCTAATCTGGTCAAGTTTTATGAAGCATATGAAGATGACCTTAATGTCTATATAATCATGGAGTACGTACATTTTTTTTTTTGAGAAAAAATAGTTGGTAGGCTGTCTCTGCATTTTTGGATTTATAATTTTTTTCTAATATGAGCATCAAGGTTCTGAATGGTAAATGGTTTAAGTAGAATAAACCTTTGGAAAAAATTTTCTACTTCTGACATTTCATGAAGGTTGGGAACTATCTGTACAAGAATTATTTGACTGTCGACATATCTGGAGATTTATTTTGTGAAAGATTCGGTAGAATACAAGATTTTTGTTTCAACATGAAAATCTCATCTCATTGTTGTTATTGCCTTCTGCTAGATTGTGTGAAGGAGGAGAACTGTTGGATAGAATCCTGTCCAAGTGAGTTTTTGACATCAGATGCCCATATATGGAATATGAAGTTTATATATATATATATATATTGTATTTTGTTACAGAGGTGGAAAGTACAAGGAGAAAGATGCAAAAGTAATTGTCATACAAATTTTAAGTGTAATTGCCTTTTGTCATCTTCAAGGAGTTGTCCATCGCGATCTTAAGCCAGAGGTATGCTTCATGCCTATTTTGTATCCATCGGATAGTGCTATCTAATCAAGTTGCTCTGTGTGGTTCTGAATTTTTAAATGTTATTAGATTGTTAACATGATTTTATTTTGCAGAATTTTCTGTTTACTACAAAGGATGAAAATGCACCTATGAAGATAATTGATTTTGGACTTTCTGATTTCATCAGACCAGGTGCTTTACTGGTTTGAATTTCAGTATTTAAATGCTTTAATTGAGACCATGTACTGATACTTCTAATTCATAGAATGTCTAAGTTTTTCAGTATTGTGTTCCTTTTTTTTTTTATCATAGTACATCGACTGTTCTGAACAAATGTCACATTGATGATAATTAATTGATCCTTTTTTTATTTAATTTTTTTGACTTTCAGTTCTTAGTTAGTTGATTTGTGTGGCGTGTTTTTCTAAATTCTTATGTTACTTTCCAAATGTGATAAATACAGCTCTTGAGATATGGAAATAGCATGAGATTCTGAATATTCATTTAACAAATTGTTAATTTTTTCTGTCTTCATTTACTTTATTTGACATTTGACTATTTGGTCACTTGATTGTCTTTGCTTTATAGATATGTAAAACAAATCACATGCATATCATATGCCATTGACATTTCATTTATATTTACAACAAAAATAAGTTGATGTCAACAATTTTCTCAATGTCCTGCATATTGTATGTGACTAAACTCTTATTTTTTCTCACTTGTCAATTTTAGCATGCATCTATTATGCTCACTATGTCTGCCTGTTTTGGACCAGATATTGCTTGTACTTCTTATTTTTTGCTTGTGGCTGTTGGTTTTTCTGGGTAGAGTGTTATTAACTGTGGTGTTTTTTCAGATGAAAGACTAAACGATATTGTAGGTAGTGCATACTATGTTGCACCTGAAGTTCTACATAGATCATACAGCACAGAAGCAGACATGTGGAGCATTGGTGTCATAACATATATACTACTGTGTGGCAGTAGACCCTTCTGGGCACAGACCGAATCCGGAATTTTCCGTGCTGTACTGAGAGCTGATCCTAATTTTGAAGAATTACCTTGGCCTGCAGTATCTCTGGAAGCCAAAGATTTTGTTAGAAGGTTGCTAAATAAGGATTATAGGAAAAGAATGTCTGCTGCAAAAGCTCTATGTATGTGTTCCATTTTCTATGGGTTAGTTTATCTCACTAAGTGATTGCAATCTGATTTGTTTTGCTTTATCAAGGACATTTGGTTACCTATTAGGAGTTATATGTTCTTATATTAAGTACTTTATGAGAGAAGTTTTTAGTTGAGATATATTCTATGACATCCTCAAACCCTGTTCGTTATAAAATTTAATAATCAATTATGTGATAGCAGCTCATCCTTGGTTGCGAAATGAGCATCGTCAGATACCTTTGGACATACAAATCTACAAGTCAGTCAAGTCCCATCTCCGCACAACAACTTTTAGACGTGGTGCCCTGAAGGTTTGGCTTTCTTTGTGTCTAGTTTCATTATTTGGATTTGTGCTTGTTAGTTATCTACATCAGTTATATATTATCCTTCAAATCATAATCTTTGAGAAACTATCTTGCATTGCATAAATGTTCTTAGTTTTTATGCTGAATTGGCTAACAACTTGTGCTTTATGAGTGTCGATATAACACTTTTTATATTACAAATAGTTTATTTGTGAAAGATGATTTTATTATTATTATTATTATTATTATTTTTCTAAGTAGATCAAGGGTTGGCGAGTTGAAGGGTTATGTTGAGAACAACATATAATTCAATTCAAGCAATGAATAAACTAGCCTTTCATTGGTTCCTGGTTAGTTGTCCATATATTTGTAGGGGAGTATTGTGGAGCAGAGTTTTTTTTTAATAAAATAATCCTGTTTTGATCTGTTTTTCAAGGTAGTAATTACACCAAACTCTTTCTACTTTCTAAGGTTTTTAAAAGCATATGTCAGACCACAGTCAATCTACCATCTAGTAATATAATTGTCATGCAGACACATCTAATATTCACAAAACAGCTAATAAACTATGCATGGGTGGTTGAAACACTATGATCTAAATTGAACACTGTCCTAGATCCTTAATATCCGACAGGAATATATTATCTGTGGATATAGCCGTTTCTACTTGATCTACAAAGCACATATTATTAAGCTTTCTTGTCCAAGCATTGTGATAACCTAACTATCACACATTGTTACCTAGTTTCTACCTTCATGCTTCATAAATAATTTTACGTAGAAACCAGTCACTCTGATAGTCTCAGCGTATTGGTTTGTGTGATTATATATTTTATACCAAATTTCATCATGAGTTTCTCTCTCTAATATTTTCTGTAATCTCATTCACTATTCAAGTAGTCAAAGAAGACATACAAAGTCTATTTTAATCAACTTTACTGTCAATATTTTCTTAGTGATTACCACCTCTACAAGTGGAAATAACTTATAGGATAATTTTAAATTTTTGTTGGCATTTGAAAATGAGACTGTTGTGTCCTAGTGCTATGATTGTGGTTGCCTAGCTCATTGGCCATTTTACTTTTTCTTGATGGTATCGGACATGCTTTCATCGTTCCCTGTTTGATTAACCATGCTTAACCAGTAACCACAGACTGAAGATGAGTCTTGTACCATATCAATCTCTGAAATATTAAAAAAAAAGACGTCTGTATAAACATCCAACTCAAATATTGTTTAACCACAGTTTTTGAGTAGTAATATCTCACTTAAATGCCTCACTGATTTCTTCTCCTACAGGCTTTGTCAAATGCTCTAACAGAGGACGAGCTTATCTACACAAGATCCCAATTTAATTTATTGCAGCCAAATAATGATGGTTGCGTTTCTATTGAGAATTTTAGAATGGTGAGCTCTATGATTCACATTATTTAAAAATTCCTTAATTTTTTTTAGGAATTGAACCAAACATCCTTTTGTCTTGGTTAGGAATGCATTGTTGGTTCCTTGACCTCCAAATAGCCAACGTCCTGCTTGCATGTCACAACACACATACACACACACATGTGTGTGTTGTGTGTATCAACAAAGTTGCAATCCAAGAGATACCAACAAATTACTAACACACTTTGGATTGGGGTGGTCCAGAACATACACAACTGTTACAAACCAATACCCATCAGTCTAAATCATACGTATCTTCTTCTCACAGTCTATAGAAAACTGCAATACTACAACCCAAAGATACAAAAAACAATGCAAATATTCGTCTCCTTTTAGCTGCACTCTGAGTTTCTACTTCTGTGACTTTTGAGAATTGTTGAGCAGCACAAACTTGAGCAATTTTAAGATAGGCATTGTATCCTGATGGATAGAATTTCAGAAGCTGTACAGAATTGTAGAAAATTTCAATCCTTAAGAGATCTTCAAAATTCCTTGCCTATACATTTTTGTGGTAATTTGTAATGCATCTTCTTCATTTCTTACAACATTCTAATGAAAATTACAAGAATCTCATTAAATTAACACGTCAACATGTTTAAAATCACCCAAATGATTAGTGTAATTACTATCTTTAAAGTAACCCACCTTCTTGTGCTCAACACGATGTGAACTCCTTACTGATATCTGTGTTTTCTGGCTTTACTAAGACCATGCAAATTGATTTTTTTTCCAACTATTTCATCAATTCATCCAGGCACTCTGGCAGAATGCTACCGATGCTATGAAGGTGTCCAAGGTTCCTGATATATTAAATGCAGTAAGTCGTTTATTTTAGAGATGTTCTTGGTATGTGAAAACTTTAATTTTCTGTCCTCATCTTCGCATGCTTCTTTATTCACTTAACCCGTCTTCAATCCTCATGATTTTATCATGGAAAGCTTACTTCTTTTTCAAATATTTTGTCAAATGGATATTACTTTTGGATTGCTTCTTACCCTCTACATTTTCCTCTTTTAGATTTTAAAGTATCTTGTGTACCATTAACATGTATGACAAATGTGTCAAGGTGAACAGTAAGTATCAACTAAGGTTGAAATACGGATAGCGGTATAGTATTTGCTCTATTCTAGAGTATTTTGGAGAAAATGAAAACAAAACTTAAATTTTAGGAAATAAGAACAATCAAGGGATTCACCACTTCATTTAATTATGTTAAGTTCAGGAGCCAGTTCATTCTTTGTATTGTTTTTTGCACTTAATGACAATCAACGGCTGCAATCATCAAAGTTCTTGAGAGTAGAAAATGGCAAAGCTATAGCTATAAAGTTTAAGGCTTATTGACTATTGAAATCTTGATTCCTCATAGCAGTCCCGTTTGACAGTGAGTTATGTTTGACAAATTAATATTGTCTTGATGACCCTATAAAGAGCTAGATGAGTGAACTTGTATTAATAACCTTCCAATCTACAGATGTAAATTGCTGCTATAATTTGCTAAACATACATGTTTTGTTCAGTGAAAGAATCCAGTATCTAGTAGTAAAGCAAATTTTACATTACATAATAAAATTTCTACTTTTATAGTCTCTTTTTTGTTAAATTATAGGTTCCCTCCTGTCATATCTTAAAACTTCAAATATTGCTATATTATGTTACAGTAATGATACGCACAGTGAAAGTGAATGTTCAGTGAAAACTTTAACCATCATCGGTGGCACGTCCGACGTCCGATCTGATCGGACACTACCGGCGGCCTCCGGCCGCCGCCCCGAACCAAACTATACCCTGGGGGGCACGGTGAACCCGTTGGGGATCACGAATTGTGATTTCGGATTATTCACCATCGATTTCGACGGGTTCACCGTTGTCGGCGATCCTGATGGGTTCACCGTCCTCCTAAGATATAGTTTGATTCGGGCCGGTGATCAGAGACCGCCGGTAGTGTCCGATCGGCGATCGGACGTCAGACGTGCCTCTGAGTGACGGTCAAAGTTTTCCCTGAGATATTCACTTTCGCGTATCATTTCTCCATTATATTAACTCTAGTTTTATAGAAACATAGTTGCCAAATACATTTAGTTCTTGAAAACGTTTCAATTTAATCTGAATGCCACAGTTGGTTTGGTTCTGCTCCAATTGAGACTACAATACCATCACAAACATGAGCAAGTCATGAGCCATGACTGTACATGAATCTTATCCTAATGTTCGAGCTCTTTTTCTCTAATAAAACTCTACTTTGGGATCTAAATTGATGTGTCAAACTTAAACTGGTAATGCCTGGTGTCATGGACATCTCAGTTGGAGCCGCTATCATACAGAAGGATGAACTTCGAAGAGTTTCGGTTGCAACAATCAACCCTTATCAACTCGAGGCTTTGAAAGAATGGGAACAAATCGCCACCATGGCATTCCAGTACTTCGAGGAAGAAGGCAATCGAGTCATCTCTATCGAAGAACTAGCGCAGGTACATTGCATCAATAACCGATCTCATACAAGATGAAGTTCCCTTTCGGTTCGTAAACAACTTTACATGCAACTCCGTAGGAGATGAATCTTGCCCCTGCTGCTTACTCGATGATGCGTGACTGGATCCGACCTGCTGATGGCAAACTCAGCTTCCTCGGGTTCACCAAATTTTTGCACGGCGTGACGATACGTAGCTCCAGACCAAGAAACCACCATTAGATTTTAACAATAGAATTGTTCTAATTTGTTTTCATTCTTGCCATTCCCTTTTCTTCAGTTATTTAGTTTTCTTTTGTAGAGCATTGGTGTACAAAACGAATGTTCTATCAAGTCATAAATATTTGGATTTCTCAATACTTGATTCGTTTCACATAATTTAGAAGTAAACAGATGTTGTAAAAATCGAATAATTAACTTCGATAACTAATTAAGACACACCATATTAATTAGGAGCCAATGCATTATAATTAAAAGCCACCAACCACTTGAGATTAAATATACATACTCATAATGATTGATTTTCATTAATTAAATATGGTCCTTGTCTTCAAGCACAGCTGTATCTTCATTCTTTACCTGGAGATATCTAAGATTCTATCGTTATTATACTGTAGGAATTTATTGTCCGTAGTTGTGTTTGTTAATCAAACACACATTACTGCTCTGGTTGTAACGCGAGTAGGCGACAGGAGGCTGCGGCAACAACAACAACAATAACAACAACAACACGACATATTAATTATAAACTTACGCTTAATCATGTCATTATAACCTTTAAAGCCAGAGGATTGAACCTCATTCTTGTTTATCAATTTGTAGAGAAGTGAAATGAAGTGCCATGTCTGATTATGATCATGCATGATTAAGGTGGAGAAAGTTAGGTGGCAATAAAAGATTAACTTGCCTAACAAGACAAACTGGATAATAAAACCAAGAACAAATAGAGCAAAACCATGTGCACCCAAAATAATTGTTGCATTGACTCCATATTTATCAGATTTGTGTGCATGCCTTGTTCCTCCCTTATCAGTATCCACCAAATGCACAATTTATTTATTAGTTTACAAAATAGATAATTTTGTTTTCAGGGTTAATTATTGCTCACAGCGATCTGAAATTATTAGGTGAAGGTGAATGAAAGTAAATTGCACTTCTCATTGTTTTGTTAGTGTCACTGCCATTCACATTTTCTTCTTCTTTGTTAATTGAAGATTTAGAGTAGTTAACTCAATTTGCTTGATTGCTGTCTTAGTAAGGTTATAACAAAATGTCAAGTCTCTAATTGCCTAAGTTCTTGACAATGAGATTGGTCGTTCGGCTAATCACGGCGACCAATTTGCTTGATTGCTGTCATAGGTATCGTTCCGACTAAGGAGTGATGATCTCGAGTTGTATTCGGAAAAGCAAGAGCGACTAGATAGGAAAAAAGCACTTGAAGTCGAATGAGTCACATTTCACTTTCAAAGCCCAACTCTTATCTTCTTCCTTTTGGTGTGTGTCTCTTGTGCTAGCTAGCTATTACTAGGTTGTACATGCAATGTTACATTCAAGTAACCTCAAAATGACTAACATAACCTAAAACTTTCTATTCTCTATCTCATAGTCCGATTCATCTCGACTCGTTGAGAAATCGACATATGCTTAGGCCATGCCAAGTCGAGCCAGTTGCGAGTGTTCCTAGCTAGTAGAGGAAATGAATTGAGTAGGCATGGCATCAATAGAGATTAATGAAGCTCCAAGAACCTCAACCTCATATCTCTATATCTACACATTCTCTTGGCTCTAGGAATCCAAGAAGTGAACAAGAAAACTAGACATGGCATTTACTTTGCACCATTGAATTAATGAGATCCAGGTGAGGTATACCAGTCACTCAAACAGATATATTAAATACTTTACGAAGAAAATTAATTGGAAACAAAAAATTAGAACTATTCAGAGGGAAACATGAAAAGAGACAGTTGTAGAGTTGCAGGGTGAGATATAGAACACATCTCATTTTCATTTTCTCCTTTTTTACTTTTTCTTTATATTTTTTTTTGAAAAATAAATAAAAAGGTGAGGTTGAGTGAAACAAACTGTGGAGGACCAATTTTTTTTTATTGAATTTAAAATTTATTGTGCTGTATTTATTCAACAAACTGTGGAGAAGCTTTTTATTTTCCTCCTCCTCCTCTTCTTCTTCTGCTGGTCTCTCTGTCTTCGCTTCTCTTGGTTCTCTCCTCCCCAACCTGCGGCTTTTCTTTGCCGGTGCGGTCGGCGCTCTCCCTCTGGGATAGAGAGAGAGAGAGAGAGCGAGAAGGGATACTTGAGGTTGAGTGGCTGCTCTGCGTGGGAGAGATGGCGGTTCGAGAGGGAAAGGAACAGGACCCCCGCATTCCGCGCATCGCCTCCTCCATCCGCGTGGTTCCTGACTTCCCTAAGAAAGGTCGCGCCTTTCCCTGCGTTTTTGTAGTCTGACGCATCTTTGAGCATCCGTCTTAGTTTTCGCGGTTGAAGTTTCGGGTTTTCCATCCTTAAAGATCGAATTTTTGGGAGCGGAAAGCACCCTCGGTCTTTTTGCTCCTTCGACGTCAAATTCGAAAAAAAAAAGTGATTTTTTTTACCACTCCGTTCTTGTTTCTCGTAGTTTTCGAGGCTCGGGTGGTTAAAAATTAGCCGCTTCATTCATCTACAATCTAATAATGTATGTGACTAGGGATTATGTTCCAAGACATCACCACGCTGCTGCTCGATCCGAAAGCGTTCAAGGACACGGTCGATTTGTTCGTGGAGCGGTACACCGGGAGGGACATCTCCGTCGTCGCCGGTGAGTTCTTCCGTCTCCATGCCTCCACCACAGCGCAAATGCACAATGTTGTTTTCTCCCTCTCTTTTTTGACGCATTAGTCCTTTGTTCGTTTCCTCCCTCCGCATTAATGCTCGTTGCCCATCAATATCGTGAGAAATGTCGGTTGTGGGGCCTTCTTTTTTCTTTCTCTGTGGACTTTTCACCCTTTTTCCTCCTCAAAAATCGATCATCAATTTCCATGGAGCAAAAAAAGGTTCATTTTTGGCGCGTCGCGAGTCGCCTTTTGGGCAGTGGTAAGGCGCCTGTATTTGACTTCGACGTGCCTGAAACTGGCCATGTTACAGTGGACCAGCGGCGGGCAGCGGACACCGCCCTGCCGCGCTCATGGTTTCTTTCTGTTTGCCGAATCTGTGCTGGTTTGTAGAGGTGGAGTCAGGCCTGCTTCCGCTGACGCTGACCTTGCTCCTTGGTCCCCACTCCGATGTAAGCGGGTGAAAGGTTTGCCCACTGTTTGATGGGCCTCACTATTCTATTTTTCTGTTGCCCGTTCCTTTCCTTAGCTGTTTAGATTTGGTAGGTGTGATTGCGATCCAACAGCATTTGGGATAGAGTACTGAGCTTGAAATTGCAGCCCTTGGATGTGGGAATATAGCTGTCTTTCCCATTTGCTGTCCTCAGATGGTAAAGCATTGGTGATCTTCTACTGGATATTGTTCCTAGATTGTGAAACAGGATCTAATATGACAGGGAGCAAAACCAGTACTAAAATCTTTAGGGACGGATTCTGTGGTCGTATGCTAGGATGGTGTCTTGCATTTGCGTTGAGGTTTCTTGCTTAGCTGAAAAAGTAAATTTCCATCATGAAGTTTTACCAAATGAAATTATGAAGAAGTGTTACTGTGGTTAGATGATTACATCAAATTTAGTTCATTTAGATTTGATGATATTATTTCTCTCCTTAGTCTCCAATTCTTCTTTAAATATTCATCTTAAAGTTGTATTATAGTGTTATCTGTGTCGAATGACAAGTGATCTCAAATTTATATTAAAGCAATTAGTGTAATTTCTTTTTCACAAGTATACTATTTCTCGGTGTAGTTAGAGGTTTCTATTAGGGTAGCCATGATAAAGTACTTCAACAACAACAACAAAACGATGTGGTATTGCCTTGAATATATTGTTCAGTGTTAGGACAAACAAAATTCATTTCTGTTGCTGACCAGGCTCTTATGCTAAACGTGCATGCTTGTGTATATTTCCGCTCATGCAATGAGCAGCATCCATTGGAAATGATAATTATACTGATTAGATAGCCAAACATCTGTAATCTATTTCGGGACATGCATAATTGGACCTTAGAGAACGGATCACAAGATCAAGTCTTCCATATTCTTTATATTGAAAAAAAAAACACTAAGAGGCAACATCACGACTCTACAGTGTCCATCCTCCAATTTTCAAGTCGTTTAACAAAATTTGGATGTTTAACTAAAGGACAATGGATGATATGGCGATGACAATTTAAGATATTATCCTTTTTTCTTAGGATGTTTAACCAACAATACATTTAGCACCTGCATTTCTCCAACTCTTTGGTTTCTTTTGAAAAAAAGGCACCTCTGTTTTGTAGACATTTACAAAATGTTTCTTCTGAGAGGTAAAGGCTGTAAAGATTTTGGTCGCTTGGTCATGGTTTCATTTAAATGTTAGGCTCGAGTTACACCTCTTGTAAATGAAGTGCTGTCAACTGTATTTTTGTTCCTTTTTCTAGTCATCCTATGATGTTAATAGTCAGTCTGAATCAGGAATTTTAATGGTGCCTAGATATACTAGTTGCACTGTTTTATGATTAACAAGAGTCTAGCTCTAATGATTCCATGATTCAAAGGAAAGACATGTCAATTATGGTCCATGAATAATATTTTGAATGGATTTTTGCAAATTCTCTTGTTGGGCAAAAATTGTGTGAATCTTCATCTTACTCATTTTATAACATATTTGGTTTGATTGAATATTTTCCAGTTATTTCTAGATCTGAAAATCTTTGTTTTAGATGCTTATATTTTCTAATGCCTTATAGTATCGGCATCTATGTAGTTTTAAAGTGAATTTAATATGCCTTTTTCCCTAACATGACAGGAGTTGAGGCTAGAGGTTTCATATTTGGCCCTCCAATTGCTTTAGCTATAGGTGCAAAGTTTGTTCCACTTAGAAAGCCAAAAAAATTGCCAGGTACTTTCAAGTTCAAACATTTTGAAAGTAAAAGAACATTCTTGAACTAAGATGGAGACATATTTAGGGATGTTTTTCTTTGTATATACTGACTTTTATTCTCACTTAATTCTATCACTATGTTTTATTCAAATTCTGGAAATGAAGGTGTTACATCTAGCATACTACAGTATATGCACTTTGTATGGTTCGATAAGTACTTGGATGGACACTAGTTGCTCTCAGCATCACCCGCACCAAAATCAGTTTGATGTCAATTTGTTTTAAAGTGGCATGATCCTTTTCTTTCATCCCACAAACTTTTGATAGTTCTGTTTGTTGTCTTTATTTTAGAAAAGAGTTAAGGAGAACAAATGCTTAGCCGTATGCATAGATAATAATAGTTCTAGGATGTTGTCACCGAAAATCTACATATGCTGAAACACAAACGACAAGCAAGGATGAAAGAAGATGCAGCAGGAAGGAAAATATTCAGCAATTAGGAAAGCAAGAGAGTGAGACAGGTGCAGCTCAAGGAATAACAGCTGCAATTTTGAGAGAGGATCCATCTAATTGAACTAGAATGATGCTTTGATACTCCAATTCGGCAATACAAAAGGCCAAGCTCCCTCTGGAGGTGAAATTTAGGTGATCATTTTGAAACCTCCAAATAATTCGCAGCCAAGCTTGAATAGAAGTGTTGAACACCATTTGAGTGCTCTCCTCTCCCAAAAACCACTCTTTGCAACCACCAGCCAACTAAAGCTAAGGAGGTTGACCATGATTAAAGCAAGCGTACACAATATCCCATCCAATCCTAGCAAGGTCACAGTCAAAGGAAAATGTGATTAGAATTTGCCTCTGTACTAAACTCATTCCTAGCACAAAGCACATCATGAATATCTAATTGTTAGCTCCTTCTTAACTCAGTTTACTGTCTAATATTATGATAGTAGGAATCTTTCTTAGAATATAGCTCAATCCTCACATTCCTTTTACTACACGCGGATGGTTCTTGTGCGTTAAAGCTTTAATTGGGCATCTATGGAGCTCCTACCAATTGTCATCCAATCTCAAAATTTCAAGGGTATCATGTCACAAAAAGGTAATGTTCAGGCAGAACCAATTACATGAGAAAGAAAATCATTTGTTAGACTCAGAGGATGTATTTGGAGCTATTATTGAGTTCACTGATGATTCTAGTAACGGCAATGCAACTACACTGTCCGGCTACGAGAAAATATAAATGCTATTATGTTAGTGGGCTGATGCATAAATGTACTTGGGTAACTTGATGGTCCACATGCAGTAGAATAGGAATCTGATGGTTCTTGCTATAAACGATTGTCTTTCTGTAAATGATATGCATGTTAAGATGCACAATCTTCATTTCAAGGATTTGACACCAGGAGATGATGAAATTCATAAAATTGTTGTGGGTAGTAGTTCTTGGTATCGTTTATTATCATTAAGATAGCAATCAAATGAAATAGTATCCTTGTGTTAAAATTGCTAAAATATGCATTATTTTCTAATTTTAACACAGATTGGTATTTTATAGTTTATATCTTCTTTTACTGAACTGCTCTAGTCCTTGTACAAATGTGTAGGTGAAGTGATTTCCGAGAACTATGTACTTGAGTATGGGACTGATTGCCTTGAAATGCATGTCGGGGCGGTCCAACCGGGTGAACGCGCTCTAGTTGTTGATGATTTGGTTGCTACTGGTGGAACTCTTTGCGCTGCCATAAGCTTACTTGGTATGTGTGGAAAATTCTAAAGGGTTAGGTTCCATGCTTAGTTTTGAAGGACAGAATCTGACTAAGAGATATTCTGAACTAACTTAAACAAGTTTAAAGCACACATTGACTAACTAGTTGAGTTACCATCAGGATGTGTTACTAGTTCTTAATATACCCGCAGACGAGAATGCATTAGCATTATCCAGTTTCTAATTGATCCTTTGTTATGAAATCAAAACTAATTTGGTAAAAGAAGATTAATTTGAGACTAAAGTTTGGTGACATAATTCCCAACTGATACTTGGTGGCAAATGATGTTTAAGTCCTCTATACTTTGGATGAAACACAACAGTGTTCTTATTGTCTGCACAATCTGCTGTATAATATTTCTTGGTCAAGTTCAAACATCAAGTTTTCCCTTGTTTTTATCCGGCGCGCCAATCTTCAATCTGTTCAACTCATTCTTCCTGCAGAGCGTGCCAGGGCAGAGGTGGTTGAATGTGCTTGTGTGATTGAACTTCCAGAGCTCAAGGTTTGTTATACAAACTATTTTTCATTTCTGCACACCTTGTAAAGGAGTTATCTATATCGCGATATTAAGACACCACAAATCTTACTGTAAAGGTTTAAATTTTCATTGAATCATCATACTTTGACTCGAATTTGCAACTTGTTGTGCAGGGTCGCGAGAGGTTAAATGGTAAAAATTTATATATACTCATGGAGTCGCGCTGATGGTTTAGCTGCTACGATCTGAGACTGTATATTTTGAGGATTTCTTTCCAACTTCCATTACTTGTAGTAAAATTCGATTAGTTTAGCGCGATACTGCTTGCCTTCTGAATCATTTCTAGTTGAGGATTCTCAACTGTTGCAACTGAGATGTTTACTATCATACAATGCTTCACATACCAAGTTTCTTCATTGTCTTTGTTGCTTGCTTATTGTTAACATGAATGTTTCAGTTTCTCAACTAAACTCAGCGTTGAGAAAATGATTTTTTTTGGGGTAAGATTGTTCCTATAACACTCAAAATTTTAAAAATAAAATAAAATAAATACAAATATAATTAGAGGAATTCTATAAGTGCAAAGCTGCTAATAAAATAAAAATGATTAACGAGGTTGGTAACGTCGTCGAATCTCAGACGATCAGTTTGGTTTTATGAAAGTTTTTTTCACCGATCGTTAAGGTAAATCGAAAAGTACTCTCGACGAGCGGTATAGAAATTCAGTGATTCGTCTTTTATTTGGAGAATTTTTTATTTTTTGTAAAATGTCATAGTTGGAAATCTAATTACAGATGTTTGAGATGATAATTAGTCGTCCTTTCGTTGCACCATAGCCCCAAGACATAAAGATAGTAATTAAAAAAAGATTAACGAGTTAGATAACGTCGAATCTTGGACGATCGGTTTGATCCCATGGAAGTTTTCCATTAGTCACCAGGAAAATCGGGAAGCGCTCGCGATGGACGGTTCAAAAGCTCAGCGTCTCAGGGTTCGTGCTCCATTTGGAGAAAAAATTCTTGCAAAATACGTCATAACTGATGATCGAATCGTAAATATTTGGGATGATAATTAGTTGTTTTTCCGCTGTACCATAGCACCAGGGGCACGTAAAAGTGTTAATTAAAAAAAATGATTAACGAGATTTTTCCAACCAACCTCGGGCGACCGGCCCGGCCACATGGAAGTTTCCCAC
Source organism: Boesenbergia rotunda (assembly GCA_024364735.1). Lineage (NCBI taxonomy): Eukaryota > Viridiplantae > Streptophyta > Magnoliopsida > Zingiberales > Zingiberaceae > Boesenbergia > Boesenbergia rotunda. Next base: position 198,209 of record JAGFNQ010003090.1, read on the forward strand.
CGGCCGCCAGGGTAAATCGGGAAGCGCTCGCAGTGGGCGGTATAAAAGCCCAGCGTCCCAGGGTTCATGCCCATTTGAAGGAAAAATTCATGTAAATACGTCGTAGCTGAGGATCGAATCATAAAAGTGCTAATTAGCATGAATTTGGGGTGAGCATTAGGTCCAGATTAATCGAAAACTGGTTTAATTTTGATTAATCAAACTGATTTTTTTTTAAAATCGAATTAATCAAATCAAATTTATTTTAAAAACAATAAAAAAATATATACACGATGAATGGAGGCAGCATGAATGACACGGTGAATGGAGGCAGCATGAATCCTACGAAGACCGTTCCAAACCCAACACAGCCAGCATGAATGGAGGCAAGTTAGACGAAGAAATAATTTACATTATTCAAATCCAGAGATTTGGGGGAGGTTATACGAAGAATAATAGTAAATAATTTACTATTCAAATCCAGACATTGGGGGAGGTTAGACGAAGAAATAATTTACTATTCAAATCCAGACATTTGGGGGAGGTTAGACGAAGAAATAATTTACATTATTCAAATCCAGAGATTTCGGATTCCCTGCAGGGAATCACACGAGACTATGAAGTGTAACGATATCTAGACCATTAAACGTTGAGATCATGATTGCACGAATCTGATCTGCAAATCCCGCATCGCCACATACATTCTAGGCAACAGCCATCCGCCGGCGCCGCCATATTTCCACCCAAATTTGCCTCTTTTCTGGTCCACTCGTCTCTTTTCGAATCGTTATAAGGTGGGTCTCTTTCGGAGATCAATAGCTATTTTCGAAGCTGGTAAGGATCTCCACAGAAACCTCAGTAAACTATTTCTGTTCTGTTTTCTATTTACATCCGATCGATCCTCGATTCTGGTCGTTTCTGATCTTATGTTTTTAATAACCATTTTGATCAGTTTGGATTGGATATATTGTTTGTAGCGTCATACATCTAAATCGGACTAGCAATTCAACAGATTGCATCGGATCAAGAATAGAAGATGAGCAGCACATTAGATGTGACAAGAGCAGAGCTTGCTCTCTTGGTTTTATATTTGAATAAAGCTGCAGCAAGAGATAAGCTTTGTAGAGCTATCCAGTATGGCTCTAAGTTCTTGAGCAATGGAGAGCCTGGCAGTGCACAGAATGTTGATAAAACAACTAGCTTGGCTCGGAAAGTCTTTCGATTGTTTAAGGTCAGCTGTGCCATTTTTAATTCTAACTGTTGATTGTTAGTGCTGATTTCATTGTTTTTGTAACATCATCTCGATCTTTTACCATGCAGTTTGTTAATTGTCTCCGTGCTCTTGTAAGTCCACCAGCCCCTGGATCTCCTCTCCCTGTCATTTTACTAGGAAAGGTATGTCGATTGTCAACTCTGCGAGATTATACCAAGGTTCTGAGAACCGGACCGGACCGGACATCGAACCGGTCGAAACAAGGGTTCAGAGGTTCAACTGGTTTAACCGGGGGTCCAACCGGGATATAACTGGTATATAATAAAGCATATATGTATATAAATATATGAAACTAACAACTTATCCAACTACTTTCTTAAAGATTAGATCAACTATGTCGAGCATGTGATATATTTTTATCAGCAATTTAGTATAGTATTCTTGAAAAAAAAGACTAGTTTCAAAGAAAAATTCAAGTTTAAAACAATTGAATTCAAGAAATCTAGATATGAATTGAAGAATCTTATTAGAAGTTAAAACTACATCACAATAGTATTTGTTCACCGATAAACACTTAAACAGGGGACACTAGTAAAACACATGCAAAATTACACATCCAAATATGTCATATATTACCGCCTTCATATGCTAGCTCGACGATGCAACGAAGCTGGAGACGGGGCGAGGCTAGCGGCGGCGAGGCGAGGCTAGCGGAGGTAGGGCGACGCGGCAAGGCTGGTAGAGGCAGGGTGACGCTGCGAGAGGCTAGCGGCGGTGACTCTCTTCCAAGCAAACATCAGATTTGTTCGTTTGAGACTTTGGGTGAAAGCAAACTAGGTTTTTGACATTTTATTTTTTAATTTTCATTTTCAGTAAGAAAGCAAAATTGAAAAGGGGAAAAAAAAATCAAAAAATCAAAAATAAAATAAACCAAGCCGGTTTGACCGGTTCACGGTTCTCGCCCAGTTCAAAACGGTTCGCATCCGGTTATTGAGTAGCCGGTTTTCAGAGTCAACTCGGACCGGAAATCTGACCGGTTCCCGGTTCAACCGGTCCGGTCCGGTTTTCAGAACACTGGATTATACATATGCTTCTTTCCATATCTTAGTCTATAAAATGATGATCTTTGCAGTCCAGTAATGCTTTGTTGTCAATATTTTTGTTCCTGGATCAAATTGTATGGGCAAACAGAACAGGGATATACAAGGTCTGCACATTTTGAATTGCTCTTCTAGGAATGTTACTTCCAACTTCTTCCCCGTGAAGAAGAAAGTTGGATGACTAACTTGTACAGTTGTGTCACAGAACAAGGAACGCGCAGAGCGATTAGCCAGAATCGCTCTTTATTGTTGGATGGGATCCTCAGCATGCACTACTTTGATTGAGGTTTGTGTTTGTCGAGATTGCCTTCATGACTATCACCATATTGTTGAATCTCTATTCTGTACCTGTAAGTGTAGATTGGAGAAGTTGGAAGGATATCGGCATCACTGAAGAAGTTAACCGATAAGCATAAAGTGTGCTTGCCTCTAATCTATAGGTTTTTTCTTTGTTTTCTTGAAGTTATTTCGGTTCTGGTTGCACAATGACAGGACGAGGATTACCACGATAAGCTCGATAAGTTAAATCAAAAGAGGCTAGCTTTGACAAAGGCCTCTATGGATATTGTGGTTGCTGTGGGACTTCTTCGACTGGCTCCTAAGAAGGTCACTCCTCGAGTCACGGGAGCTTTCGGATTCATAACCTCACTCATTTCTTGTTATCAGGTAGTTTCTATTATACTGACTAACTTGTCAAGGATCTCACTAGGGTTCTTATTCCAATCTTCTTTGCAACAGTTGTTTCCTGCCAGATCAAGAGAGGAGAAGGCATGAACATAGCAATGTTATAATGATGTGAACTTCAAATAATTGATCTGGGTGAGATTATGTATGTATACAATACAATGTTTCAGCAATCATTTTATTAGGATTGATGGTGTAATGCGAGTGATTGAAGATGTCTAAGATATCTATCAGAAAGTTCTTGTTTTTTTTCAAGTCGGCACCAGGAAAACCTCCTCGTCCGCTCCGTAGAATTTTGTTGCCAACCACACTACAATTGCCACCGCCGCCGATGCCGCCGCCGCAGCGCTGCCAAACCAGTATCTGAAATGCCAGCCGCCCTCTGTTTCCTCGTCTTCTCCCACTGAACTGTTCCATTGGCTCGCCAGACTTTCTGCTTTCTCATCCTCAAGCGGCCCGAAATCCTCGGGCTCCGGCACGCCATCAGCCTCCTCCTCCTCCTCCTCCTCCCCGGCCTCTGTTTCCGGCTGCTGCGGTTCGTCGAAGCACTCGTGGGTGCAGGAGCACATCGACACGTCATGGAGGTCGTCCGCCAGCAGCCCGTCGACGCCGTCCTCCCACTCGCGCAGCGCGTGCTCCGCGGTGCTCAGCCTGTCGACCAGGTGGAGGATGTGCTTGGGCGGCGGCGTCGTGTCGCTGGCGTGGGCCTCCATCTCGGCGGCGAGCAGCGCCTTGAGGAAGTCGATCTTCGCCGCCACGTCTTTGCACACCGTCTGGTGTGGGTGACGGGAGGGGGAGGCGCCGTCGTTGTGGGCCGCGGAGAGCTGGCGAAGGCGGGACTCAATCTCCGCCAGGTTCTTGTGCAGCACAGCGTAGGGGCGCTCCATGCCGGGCCTCTGCCTCGACCTCGACCTCGGCGGCTTCTCCATGGCTTGGGTTGCAACTGGGAAGGGCGGAGGCGGTGCCGGTTCAAATTGTAGTCGCTACGTACGGCGAGATCGAAACGTCGCGACTTCTTGCGCGGAGACGGAGAGGCGCGACCTCGCACTCGTACTGCGATTTAGCCACCACGCTTTGCAGGCCTAGAAACTGACTAAGGGAGTGTTTGAGAGAACTTTTGCTTCTTGAAAAGTGATTCTTGTAGAGATTATCTTGAAGTCAGTGAGAAGCAAAAGCATGAAGTGTTTGAAAATAGAAGCTAAAAGTTGATACAAGATAAAGTTTGAGTGTTTGGTGAATAATTACTTTCAAGCTTAATTTTTAGTTAAATGACAACAATATCCTTAACTATATAAATTATTTTTTATTATCTAAATATAATTTTGATACACCATCAATAATGTTTTATATTTATTATTTATTTTAAATTTATATCAAAATTAATTTTTTAATAATATATATGTTTAAAAAATATATAATTAATAAAAAATAAATATAAAAAATAATAAAATTATATAAATTTATAAAAATTATGAATATATAAATTATACGAAAATATAAAATTTATTTAAAAGTATGGTGGCAATTATGTAAAATGATAAATTATTAAGGGTATAAATGTCTACTTTTAATTCTAGACCATAAGCAAAAAAGCAGAAGCAGAAAAAAGCATCAAATTCTTGCTTCCAGCTTTTGGCTAAAAGTTATAAAAGTTAAAGCAGAATCTGGTATTCACAAACACTCAAAAGTGCTTCTATGTAGCTAGAATCTAAAAAGCAACTAGCAGAAGCTCCCCCAAACACTCCCTAAATCGGCAACTAAACAAGTTCGCTCCATTATTATTAAATTTTAGATATTATTAGTAGAAATTATTATTTTCTTATGAAAAATTATCCTAAATTCCCTGCATGCAATCTTAACTTTCTTCTCAGTTCCTAAGTCAGAAAAAATTTATTTCCACTCCCTACATGCAATGTTTCATGTGCTTCAACTACAAATTTACCGAATTATCCCTCAATTTTTTTTAGGTAGAAAAAGTCTGAAATTAAGTCTACTTCTTTTTAAATTCAACATTATTTAACTAAAATTCAGTATATTTTCTATCAAATTGAGTATGACCTAATCAATTCATCCTAAGTTAACAATTGGTATGAACTCCTAATCAATTGGTCATGCGAAAAAAAAGAATTGTGCTCAATTTGATAGAACATATACTAAATTCTAATTGAAATATACTGAATTTAGGAAGAATTATAATTTTTTTGGACTTTTTATATGTATAAAAAGTATGGTACTTAATTTGATAGAAAATATACTAGATTTTAATTATATGATACTGAATTTAGGAGGAACTATACCTCATTTTTGGACTTTTTATACTTAAAAATAATGAGGACAATTAGGTATGAACTCCTAATCTATTGGTCCGGTGGAAAAAGAATTGTGCTCAATTTGATAGAACATATACTAAATTCTAATTGAAATATATTGAATTTAGGAAGAATTATACTTCTTCCTAGACTTTTTATACGTATAAAAAGTGTAGTACTTAATTTGATAGAAAATATACTAGATTTTAATTATATGATACTAAATTTAGGAGGAATTATATCTCATTTTAGACTTTTTATATCTAAAAATAATAAGGATAATTAGGTAAAGTAATATTTATTAGGGAGCTGAAGTAAATGAAACTTTACATGTAGGAAATAGAAATGAATTTTTTCTGACATAGAGACTGAAGATAAAGTTTAGGATTCAATTAGGGATTTAAAAATAATTTACAGTTTTCTTATCTCTAAACAAATTTATTTTGTTAAATTGTTTATAAAATAACTACGCCTTGACAGTTTATTTGTAAGAATTAGAATTTGTTTGGGTAACGAGCTCTCCTTTTTGCGCACTTGGAGTCTGATTTAATTTCATTTCTCGTTTGCCAAAAATATAATAATTTTTTTTAATATTCGATTCAATTTGTAAAACACCGATGCGTCTATATCAAACTAATAACTCAACAACATGAACCTAAAAGAATTGTAAATTGTATCTTAGATTGATTTGATTATCCAATATTAATTAATTAATTAATTTTTTATCACTAAAATTTTTTAACTTTTAATGTAAAATTCGATCTCATTTATTCAAACGAAATTCATTTTAATCCATTTCAATTTATGAATTATTGTTATTGTTAACCCCCACATATTATTCTTGCTTCTTTTTTTTATAATAATTTAGCAAATTTTAGATGTCTCATTTATCGTTAATAAACCTAACCAGACACCCTACCAATTCTTAGCATTACAAGATAATGGTAAAACGTTATTCAACAACACTAAAGAAAAAAATTTAGATACCTGTATAATAATAATAATAATAATAATAAAAATAAAATTATCCTTTGGCTCTGAAAGTAAACACTACCAAGAATTTTTTTTAAAAAAATAATAGACAACGTGAAATTTCTACGTAAAACTTAACATAAATGGCGTGACACTTCAATTACAACGATCCTCGATGGATTTTCCGTGCCCTCAGGGTATAATTTGATTTAGAACGACCACCGATGGTGTTCAAACGACAATCGGACATGTATACAAAAAGTACTATATTATTCATATTGAATTTCACATTGTCTATCCTTGCTCAAAATTTTATGAAGGGAGCTAGGAGGGCAATTACAAACCTAAAAATGCAATCTTCTGGCATGCTATTGTCACAAGTAGAGCTGAACTTATTGCCGGATGTAAAATGATCAAAGCACTAACAGCCACAAGCTCTCAGATGTCTCTTTTTTTTCCTCTCTTTCTGTTAGATTCGAGACTTATGAAAATGTCAATACAACGTATGAAGCAAAATAAAGAAGATACTTCAGCAAAGTCATGCCGACAGCACTTTTGATTACCTATATCTGCCATCTTAAATATACAAAGCTTTATAGTTGCTATGAGTTATAACCACTAGGGTTATTATTGTACAAGAAGATTATTCACAGTGATGTTGATGTTGTTGGTTCTCAGTAAATCCTGAAACAGAAGAAAATTTTTAAACAGCATCCAACAAAACATAAAAATGCTCCCATCAATTAAGGACGCAGTTAACATACCTGCACAATTAGTTCGTCGGGAACATGCGGCAACACCTCACGCACTCTATCAACCATAGTCAGTAACTCTGACATATTACTATTAGCCGGGGACGCGGTGTTCCTGATCCGTAAACCAGCTGCGTTTCTGTTCAGCCTCGCGGAGGAAGATGAAGGAATATGAGGAATCGCAGTATGCTGCGAAAACCACAGACTCCAAGCGGAATCATGAAGAGAACCCTGAGCAAAGTTTTCACTAACAGACGCAAGCTGCCTCATCATCATCTGAACCCCGCCAAATCCTACGGATGTGACTGAACTTGATGTACTAGCACCATCGATCCCTTGGTTCATCCATGTAGGTGTCAAACTGGAGTCAAATGCTGCGCCCCTGGACCGCCAAACAAAAAGTGCATTTCAAGATAAAACTGATATGCACCATTACTACACATATATGTGACTTGTTCTTTCCATTGTTACTGAGCAACTAATTTCAATAACTAATACTGGTTTTTACAGAAGAACAAAAAGTTATTCAAAGGATGGGCTATAAATGATAAGGTAAATGATGCACTGAGGCATGTTCGACAACGCAATCTTCCGAAAATTATAACTTTTGACTCGGACTCGAACTTGGAATCAGATTATGTCGATAGCTACACGTGCAGAATTCAAACACTTATATTTGCCACCGGAGAACCCGTAATCGCCAAACTTAAGGGCCAAAATCCACTGTTTAGGCCTCAATCGAGCCTCCGAATATATTTTTATTATTTTTGGTAATTTTCGTTTTTATGGTATTTAGGGTATTTTGGGTATTTCTAGTATATATGAGTTAGGAACTTATATTTGTTACCAGAGAACTCGTAATCGCCAAATTTCAGGGCCAAAATCCACTGTTTAGGCCCTCAATCGAACCACCGAATATATTTTTATTATTTTTGGTAATTTTCGTTTTTATGGTATTTAGGGTATTTTTGGTATATATGAGTTAGGATTTGTCTAGGTTAGCGTCCTATTTTGGTAATTAGGATTTCTATTAAAAAAATTTCTTTTCGAGTAAGATTTCTTTTATTTCTGTAAAAGATAGGAATTAAGCTCCATATATAAGGATTTCTTTCCTTTCTTCTAGTCTTAGGTATGAGGTCTATATAAGTGTCCTGTTTTATGTTTTGAGGATAGTTTTTCATTAATGTTATTTTAGTCGTCATCTCTTTCTTGGAACGTGGTGTTTTTCCTATTTCATGGTATTCTCCCTTCGAATCAACATATTGTAGAAGGTCGTGTCCGGTATTCGTGCGCGAATCAACGGATTCAATAGTCGCTTCCTGTATTCATGGCGAATCAACGGAACCAATAGTTATTCGCTGCATTAGTTTGGTATCAGAGCCAAGTCGTTCTTGTGGAGTCATGACGTCGAGAAGACAACAATGCGTTGACGACATCAACATGTATGAATGTGATATGGAGCAGCAGGTTCAAGCTATTGGCGAACGGATGGAAGCTTTTGGCGAACAAATGGAATTGGCTATGGAAAGGATAACAACAATGTTCGAAAACCACAATTGAATAAATCTGATTGGACGCCATCATCGGTCCAACTCAGGTCTGGAAACAGATGACGGTGATGTGGAAGAAACTTATGAAGAGACCCAACATAGGCGATGCAAAGCCATAGTCGAAGAGGATCGCCGGCGCGGGGAGACAAAGATGTAAACTGAAATCCCTGAGTTTCATAGAAGTCTACGACCCGAGGAGTTCCTGGATTGGCTTGTCTCTGTGGAGGGAATCCTAGAATTTAAAGAGGTGCTTGAAGATAAGTGTGTGCCCTTGGCTGCAACCAGATTATGCGGAAGAGTGACGGCATGGTGACAACAACTAAAATTGACCCGAAATAAATTAGGTAAGGCCAAAATTACCAACTGGGAGAAGATGGAGAAGCTCATGCGAGAGACCTTGCCATACAATTTCCAGTTATATCAAAGGTTGTAGAATCTGAAGCAAGGTACCCGATTAGTGGAAGAATATACCTCTGATTTTTTTCAACTCATTGCAAGGAATGAAATACATGAGACGAAGATCAATTGGTAGTGCAGTATATCGGAGAATTGAATTATCAGATCCAAGACGTCATCAATATGATTAACCCTGTTTCTGTATCTGCGACACACCAGAGGGTATTGATTGTGGAAAAACATGCACGAATTTTCCCTACAAGCGTTGCTAATGGGAGTCCCAAGATAGGGACTACTGGAAGTTGCAGCAATGTGAGAGGCAATGAAGGTAGGCAATTTAATAGAGGTAGTGGCAGAGTTGACGACCTAAAGTGTTTTAATTGTGGAGAGATTAAACACAAACAATTAGAATGTAAGAAGGCGCTAGGAAAGAAAACATTGTTTATTGACATGAAGATTGTGAAGAGGAAGAAGAAGATATCACAGGAGACCTAGTATTTGATGAAGAAGCCGAAAACGAAACACTAGTGGAGGGAGATGTCAGGATGGCATTGGTGGTACGACACTCCTATTTGACGCCGAAAGTGGTAGCAGATGGTGATTGGCTATGGAGTAATATTTTTCAATCAACTTGTACCATCTTGGGCAAGGTATGTCACTTTGTGATCAATGCAGGTAGCTATTAGAAACTGAATATCCAGGTTGGCCACCCTAAACCCTATAAATTGGCATGATTTAAGAAGGGAGGTGAAGTATCGGTATCTAAGAGGACACTTGTTCCATTTTCTGTTGGTCCAAAATATAAGGATGTTATTTGGTGTGATATCGTAGCGATGGATGCTTGCCATTTGTTGTTAGGGAGACCGTGATAGTATGACAGAGGTGTGCATCACGATGGGTCCATCAATACCTATAGCTTTGTGTTCAAGGGAATTAAAATTGTACTCTACCTTGTAGACAGTCGGTGGAACTTCCCAAACCTATAGGAGAAACTGCGGCTTTATTGTCTCGGGATCAATTTGATGAGGAGTTACTGCAAGCAAAAATGGTGTATATATTGATGGGAAAGGAAGTGCTAGAATCCAGCACTATTGCAGAATCTATGACTCCACACATTGACAAATTTAGTGAGCTTTTTCCCAAAGAGCTACTAAGCAAAGTGTCTCCTTTGCATGATATTTAGCATCATACTGATTTAGAGCCTGGAGTGACGTTGCCAAATAGAGCACATTACAAGATGAGCCCGCGCGAGCATGAGGAGCTGCGACAGGTTGAATAATTGTTGGTTAAGGGTCACATTACAGAGGGCATAAGCCCTTGTGTCGTACCCACCCTTTTAATACCAAAGAAGGATGACACTTGACGTATGTGTGTGGACAATAGAGTCATCACATGTACCATTTTTCTATTCCTAGATTAGATGATTTGTTTGACCAAATTAATGGATCTAATGTGTATACTAAATTGAATTTGAAGAGTGGGTACTATTAGATTCATATCAGGCATGGGATGAGTGGAAGACAACCTTTAAGACTAGGGAAGGATTGTATGAATGGCTAGTGATGTCTATTGCCCCGAGCACTTTCATGCGGGTGATGAATCAATTGTTGAAGCCGTTTATTGGTAGGTTTGTTGTGGTGTACTTTGATGATTTTCTGATATATCATCCGCTAAACAGCATCTTCAGCATATGAGGGAGGTTATTAGTGTGTTCCGCAGGGAGAAGTTTTACATTGCAATAAAGAAGTGTGTGTTTATGGTTCCCAAGGTATTGTTTTTGGGTTATGTGATCTCAAGAATAGGTTTGGAAGTTGATGAGTCTAAGGTTCAAGTAGTGAAAACTGACCTACACTGATGACCTTAACAGAAGCAACTGGTTTTGATGGTTTGACCTGGTTTTACAGATATTTCATTATTTCTTTCAGCACCATCATGGCTCCTACAGCAGACTGCATGAAGGGTAGCCAGTTTGGGTGGACTACAGAGGCAGAATCAACTTTCCGATTGATTAAAGAATGAAACTAGAAGGATGGAAATATTGATGTTAAAATTATGGGGGAAAGAAAATGATGAGGACTCAGAATTGTTTTTTCCTCAAAAACTAATGGCCCTAAAGTAAGTGAAAAGGTTGGAGGGAAAGAAAAAACAGTTACATTATATCAACTCCTCTTCCCCTTTGCTATCCTTTCATAACAAAGTGACGGTTTACTATTTCTAGCACAGCTGATAGTGATGTATACTAGACTACATAACCCAAGAGTAGCTCAAGGAATAAACACTACAGTAGTGACTAACAGGAGTGACGAACCAAAAATGCAGCAGCACTTAAACCCAAGGCTGGGGAAGAATCATGACACCAGAGTAAGTGATGAAACAAGCTAGGCGTTCTCCAAATAATATTAGAACAAGGAATCAATATTATTTATTAATCAAAAAAATAATTTGTTTTCTCCCTTCACAGTTCACATAATCAGGCGACGGACTTATCTGGGGTGAGTATAGTCACCTTTTAGTATAATAGAATAAAGAATCAATATATCTCTAATCAGAACTATCAAAATCCAGCTAAGGAATAGACATGTCAGCCATTGTCAGTTGGAAGAGTACCCAACAAACATGGTCAAATATGCTGATGTAAAAACAATAAGTTAGCAAAGCACTACTATAGAATTCCATCATGTTTGTGGCAGCAACTAAATAAAATAATCTTGCAGTTACAGTTAACGGTATTATATAAACAAGCATGTTATGACCACAAATTTTGCTTACACTAGGGTAGCAACGGTAAAACAAGAGTATAAAGAGAAAAATAACCTCCAGATTGTATCAGAAGTATTCTGTGATGGGTTTGGAGATGCTCCTAAAGGTAGCGCATGACCAGGAACTCTTTGTTGGTTCAATCCTAAATTCGGATGTTCAGCAACTTGTTGCCCATCTATAGCACTTCCAGAAGCAGACCTTATGCCTCCTTGAACATTAGAAGTAAATAATGGCCTCCGACATGTTGGGCAAGAGTAAACATCAGTCAAACCCTGGTCCAGCCTGAGATGTTATTAAATTTAAAGGCCTGAGGCTTACCCTATGGAACATCTCCAAAACAAACAATCTGCATGTAAGAAGTCATAGTACTGTGCTTTCACAAAGGTGTGACTATGCTTTTCAAGATTCAACTATGATACAACAAAGATTATGAATTGATGGCCACATTAAGTGGTGAGAAAAGATCTGTAATATGCCTTAACTGGAGGTTGCGCACAAGTTGGTGCAACTGCTACTAATACCAAACTAATTATTAGAATCTCCGAGACTTCAAGGCATTAGTTAAATTTCCAACTCATTGATTTTGGCCTACTATGTATTCTCAACTTCAAACCGACGAGACATGAACTAAAAAAATGCTTTAAAAAGGCCAAGCTCCTTGAAGAAAATGCTAAATAAATGTGTGCAACTTTTGAAACAATGTATTGAGAATTCAAATGATAGATTAGACTGTATTGTATGGATATGGGATCCTATGTTTCCTGAATAGCATGAGAAATGAGCAAATAATTTCCTGAAGAGCATGAGCAATAAGCAAATGATTAAAAAAATAAATAAATAGGCAATGATTCAAATAATTAACCATGTTAGAACAGAATTCTGAATAAATATTATTTCAAGAATGTCAAGGGATTAGATAAAACTCAATATAGTGAAGTTCCTGAGTATGAATCCTACATGCTTACTAAACTTAATTAAAACTCGAGACGACCTAGACTCCTTGATTTCTAAATTGGAGAAATTAGAAATTATAGGAGAAAATCCAACAAAATATTGGGAAAGAGACGGGATACAAATTAAACATCATTAATCCTGATCTTACTATTAAAGGACAAGACGTAAAGTATACTAATTGGGAACAAGAAGTCTGTAAAATGCATATTACCCAATTACTAAACCTTGGTGCTATACAATAGTCTGAATCTAGATACAGAAGTCTGACCTTTATTGTAAATAAAAGAAATGAATAGACGGTCCAGAATGATATTTAATTATAAACGTTTTAATGATAATTGTCATGAAGCTGGGTATAAAATACCAAAGATCAACTTCTTAACAACATTTAGAATTCTAAATGGTACTCCAAATTTGACATAAAATCTAGATTTTGGCAAGTTAAAATGCATCAGACTTAATTAAATGGCCTGCATTATCATGTCCAGAAGGACACTTTGAAGGTTGGTAATGCCATTTGTTGCTCCAAACTTGAGTTAGTGGTGCTCCTATGGAGTTATAGAGTTGCTTCTGGAAATACAGAAGTATGATTTAGTGTAAGGGGTTGGTTTTAAGAAAATCAGCCTCTGTTAGGGGAGTTTTAGGCTTTTGGGATGGATCTAAGCACTTTGGAGATAATTTTCTCCTTCTCACCAGTGAGTCTCACTTACTAGAGAGCAACAAGAATCGAGCTTTTATTTCTTAAGCTTTACCCCGACGTCTTCAGGTCTTACAACAAGCTGGTTGTAACTTTTATTGTCTTACTTAGCCAACACAGGATTTACAAGCTTAGAGAGACAGGACAGTTCCATCTTCTCCCTTAGATAGTTCATAGTTACGTTTCTACAAATTATATACTCAGATAAGGACTGCGGATTCTTGAAAACAGAGAGAGAAGAGAAAATCAGAGCCTTCCTTAGCCTAAATAAGTTTATTAAGTGACATAAATTACAAGGCTATACTTACAACAGTATTATAAACAGACTTCCTACAAACTAGGAAATAGAAAGCAAATTATAGAAAACTGAAAGACTTACAAACTAGCAGACTGTTACTTGATTACAAGCTGGGGGGTTTCTAGGATGCTGAGACTCGCAGGCCTAAGCGGGATTCTATAGGAGAAGAGGAGAGAAGCATGCAAGCTTCAGGAAAGCAATTCGACTGAAGGTTGATGAGTCATTAGGAATTATTCTCTGCTGAGTCTTTGCTGAGTCATGTTGATGACGAAGAATCTTTGGGTGCACTTCATTATTTGTTGAGGGCATCTTGCTAAGTGGTAACCGAAAGGAACAAAAGTTTGAGAGTTAGTACTCTCAAAAAGTATCTTTATAGCTCCATCATATTTATTAGATTAGCTTCTTCCACTAATCCCATAGAGAGTGGTAAAGTTGAAGTCGATTGTCCCTGTGAGGGAGTGGAGCTAGTTTAGTTGTTTCCATACCAGTTTTTATTTTTCTTCTAGTAAAAGTGACAAAGAGTTTAATGTTGGGTAGAATAGTTAAATGGGAAAAATTAGTTCCCATGTCTTTTGGCTAGTGTAAATGTTTCTCCGACCAATGTAAATTCAAGTGGATATTGGTATAGATCTCATAACCAAAAGCTGCCTTGAACTGAAGACCTCCAATGTTTCATTTGTTCTTCAAGGGGTTTAGGAGATACCCTCAAGATTTGAAGGATAATCTTCGAAAGTAAGGACTTGAATATTAACTCCTTGTATATTAAGTTTGATAATATGTCTGGCTAGTGGGATAAGGTTTGGTTGTTGTTGTTGTTGTAATATGTCTGGCTACCTCTATTTTGCATTTAAGCCATTCTAGGGGCAAGCTGTCAAAAGAGCATAAGAAAAACGTTTCTCTTCTAGGACATGTTGTAAGATTATGCCAAGATTATAAGGAAAGTGTCGTATGGAATCCAGATCATGGATCCATAATTGATTTAGAAGCCCAAAGTCCATGAGGGTGAAGGGTGTAATAAGCAAGGTTTAAAATCTCGACCCGTGCCGAGGTTTTGGTCTTAGACCGGAACGATACGGTTTCGGTATCGTATCGTGCCGTGCCGATACAGTTTCGGTATTTTTTTATTTATATATAGTAATTATTAGATAAATATGTTTATTATGTATAATTTAAAAATAAATTGTATATTGATTTTATATAAGTTCTCAATTATTGAACAACTTAATATTGTTAAAAAGATAATTAAATATAATTTTCTTTAAAGAAATTACTCTATTAATAACTCGAATTAAAATTGTTACATTATAATATGTTACCTTACTAATACGGATATATTAGAAGTGCACAAGAATATAAGTGTTTTATTAGGAATCATGAACTTGATAGTATATATTTATCAAAAATTTTAAAATAAGAACATAATGACAGATAATATTTCTTAGACATATCAATTTTGATTCTAAAATCAATTTTGATTCTAAAATAAAAGAAAATATTATCTATAATAATTATATAAATTAATCCGAATTTATATATAATAATTATATTAATTATTAATTTATATAATATATTTATATAATTATAGTTTATAAATATTCTAAAGAATATATATTAAATATTATTGTAAAATTAAATTTATTTAAAAAATTTAAAAATTTTCTAATTTTTTAACAATTATTTTAAATATTTTTATAAAATTTTAATCTATTTTTAATTTATCAAAATAATTTAAAATTTAATTTTAAAAGTACTTTAAATTATATAATTATATATTATTTTATACTTTATTTTTTATATTTCAAATAAAAATTATAAAATTATATACTATAATTATAGTAATTAATTTACAGTTTATTTAATTATTATTAATTTATATAATATATAACTATATTTATATAATAGTTAATTTCCTCCGATATTTGCTCCCGACCCCCACCCCCCTCCCGACTCGCGTTCGCCCCGCCTCAACGCGACACCGCCACTGCCTCAACCCGCACCCGCCGCCACTGCCTCAAAGGCGCCATCGCCGCCACCACCTCACTGTCGCACCTTGCCTCCGCCTCCGTCTCCGTCTCCACCTCGCCGCCTCTCCTCCGCCTCCGCCTCCGCCGGTAAGTTTTAACTAAACCTAACCTAAGTTTTCATCCTCCAATTCTTCTTCCTTCTCCCTTCTTCCTTCTTCCTTCCTTCTTCCTTTTGGCGCGTGTGACGCATGCGATGACGCACGTGAAATTGATCTGCCTCCCGTGCCGGTGCCGGTCCCGGTCCCGTGTCAGTAGGTCTTCCCCCTGTAGTTCTTGTGTTCAAATTTTCACAATGAATGTTAGCTCGCGAAGGAATAAAGTAATTAACATTTGCAGCCATGGGCTACTTCAGACATTAGGGAAATATATTTTGACACTTAAGTTTATAGTTGTGTTCTTCTCCGTATATTATGGTAATACCTATAGTAGGAATTTGATGAAACTAATTTAGAGCTTTCGTTGGAAAGTAGAAGTATCTTTCAAAGTTCGGATGTAAGTTAAAATATCTTCTGGTAGAGTTTTCTACCAAAAGAAAATATTTTTAGAAGTCTTTGTTGCAGTCTTAGCCTTCAAAATTTCAAGGGATTGATAATTCATTGGCCTCTGTGCTCTAACTGGTAGAGAAAGTAAGTCACTAATATTTTCTTGTTGAGAAGTAGACTGAAAATAACTTTCATCAGTATCACTGGCTGCCATTAAGTAAGATTTTTCTGGCTGGATTTTCCCATCAGTTTTAAGTAGGGTACAGAAAAAGAGGTTAGGGACTATCTTGCCCTGAATGCGTCAAGAGCCTTCTCCAAGGAATAAAATCTTCTTTAAGAAGGTTTATCACAATTGGAGATGACTGCTTTAACCTCATTCCAGTTTGAGTAAATTCTTGCTTAAGTTTTTGAAAATAGAACATAACAAGAAAACTTCTTTCCAACCGGTTTCTAAACCGTTGTCATGAAATAATTAGCAAGTGCATTAATGATAGAAATTTTGTGATTAGAATTTCCTGGTGCAGTAGGAATATTCTAGATATTATCTAGGAGACATTGTTGCACTTGATCTAATTTTGATTTGAGATCCAATTGGAAAGTATCCTCTTTACGTGTATACTACTAAAGTTCTTGAATTCCGAACTTCATAGTTTTATATCCATAAGTTCTCAACTTCTTTTGTCTATCCATAAGTAAGTTTTCCTAAGGACAAAACATTGAATGGTTTTAATGTAGAAGTCTAGATAATGTATAAGCTAGAAAATTATTGGTCCCTTTTATGTGTTCCCAATTAATTTTTAATCCTCTATTAATGATTGTATCAATAAACTTGATACATCTTTTGGATCCTAATCCTTTTCTAGTTCCTTTAATTTGCTGGTTATATCGGACTATAGATTCACAATACGTTGTTATAGTGATTTTGCCTTACTGCAAATAAATAACATAAAAGATTCGAGGCAGTAAACAACTGCTAAGAGTTCATACTCTAAAGAAGGAAGATGCACTTTTTCCTTATATTTGTCGGATGCATATTGGCACAAGGCTTCAGATGTTTTAGGATTATATTTAGAAATTTTTCTAAATAAGGCTCCTCCCCAACTGTTCACAACCATCTGTTTCTATGACTAGGTAGTCAGAATCTAGAGGTAAGGTAAATACTAGGAGTTGTCTAACTATAGTTTTAATTTGTTTTACTAGATCAATCTTGCTGGTTAAAATATCTCTGTCCAGTAAGTGAACTCTTATTATATAATGGACCACCTCTTATTATACAATGGACCACTTATTTTTCACATATTCTTAAGATATGGTCTTGCATAATTTAAAAGTCCAAGAAAAGATCGAAGAGATTATATTTCTTCCATCTTATCTAGAAAGTCCAAAATCTCAGTAGCTATATGAGCTTGAAGAGAAATTTTTCCCTGTCCAATTTCAACTTCAAGAAAATGATTAAACCATGTTTTTCAAATAAGTTAAATATCATATGAAGATGTGTAAAGTGTTCTTCTTTGGTTTTAGAGAATACTAGGACATCGTCTATGTATACACAAGTCGTAGAAGATATCCTTCGGAATATATCATCCATCTTTCTCTAAAAGATATTATAGACTACTTTAAAACCATATGACATTACCAACCATTCAAAGTATCCTTCTGGACATAAGAATGCAGTCCATTTAATTGAATCTGGATGCATTTTCACTTGCCAAAATCTAGACTTCATGTCAAATTTGGAGTACCCTTTAGAATTCTGAATTTTTTTAAGAAGTTAGTCTTTGTCTGGTATTTTATACGCATCTTCATGACAATTATCATTAAGAGGTTTATAATTAAACACCATTCTAGACTATTGCCTTTTATGTTCAACTCCTTTATTTACAATAAAAGTTAGACTTCTATGCCGAATTAGACCATTGTATAGCACCAAGAGTTATAATTGGGTAATATGCATTTTACACTCTTCTCGTTCCCAATTAGTATACTTTAAGTTTTGTGCTTTGATAATAAGATAAGGATTAATGATGTTTAATTTACGGTGTATCCTGTCCCTTTTCCAATATTTTGTGAGATTTTCTACTATGATTTCTAATTTCTCCGATCTAGAAATCAAGGAATCTAGGTCATCTTGAGTTTTAATTAAGTTTAGTAAGTATGTATGTAGGATTCATAAAATCTTCAGGAACTTCACTAGCTTGTGCTAGAAAGTCCTCTAACTCCTCGAGGCTAGTATAGCCAAGTAACTCTAGTTTTCACAAGTTTCTTTCCTTTTGCAGGAGCCTTTGTTTTTACATGGACAGTTAGTCTTGTTATCAATTTTAATTGGAGCTAAGGCAATTATTGAATCCCCCCACCCCCCCAAAAAATGAATTTTTTTTTTAAATAATATTATATATTTGGAAACCCTCACCGTCATGTTGATTGACGATTCACCACCGTTTGTCACCAAAAAATTGAAATTGATCACATATTTAGAAAGCCCTCAACCTAAGCTATCCAATAGTATCACTTTTACAAGGAAATATCACGATTTGGAATGTTAAGTATTGAATTTTAAAAATAAAATATATAATAATAAACGGATGAGCTAAATTGTAGAACGCGAAGTGAGGGGACTAAATTAAAATTGGATTAGGTTCGAACTAAATCCAATAGGTAGGCGCGGAGAT
This sequence comes from Boesenbergia rotunda, assembly GCA_024364735.1. Lineage (NCBI taxonomy): Eukaryota > Viridiplantae > Streptophyta > Magnoliopsida > Zingiberales > Zingiberaceae > Boesenbergia > Boesenbergia rotunda. Next base: position 217,048 of record JAGFNQ010003090.1, read on the forward strand.
AAGGATTACATTGGTTCAAACCGAGATTGATTTGGAGTTGATAGGTTCGAGTTAAGTTTAAGGTTTAAACTGGTTCAATCGGTTTAAAACGAATTAGGGTATCTTTGAGGAAACCTTCTCTTTAATTTTTTCCCTCCCTTTTAACTTGCGCACGTTGCAGCCCCCGCCGTGTTGCAGGCCACCGTCATGCCTTCGCTCATCTCTCTCCTTTATTTTTCCCTTCCTTTTCTTCTTCATTTCCTTCTTCTCCTTCTCTTCTCTTCTCCTATGGTAGTAAATTTGAAATTTTTTCCTCTCTTCTTCTCAAGCACAAAAGCTCTTTTTTCTTCTCCATTCTCTTCTCCAACAAGCAAGAAACGCAGCATCAACTGCTTCTCTCTTCCAGTAATAAGAGTAGCTCTCGCCCTCATATCTTCTTCCTCTTCTCATGTTTTCTAGGATTTTGTTGGTAGCGCAAGAATAGCCCTGTTTTGCCTTGCCTTGCCTTGCTCTTTGTGTCGTTGTCGAGCTCACCGAAGCTAGCCGAGGTCACTAACGAAAAAGGTAAAACTCTCCTCTTTTGCTTCTTCCTCCCTATCTTCTTTCTCTGTTTTTCTCTAAAGAACGGTCTTCCTTTTATTTTTTTCACCAAACAACCCTTTACAAGCAGCTCCTTTTCCCCTTTGACCAACCACAACAACAACAACAAGAGGAGTAAGTTGTTCCTTTCTTCTTTCATGTTTTATTAATTGAAGAAAAATTGTAAAGTTTAAACTTTATTTTATTATGTTGCTGGTTAGGATGATTATTTAGATCGAAATGGAGGTCTTATGTAGGAATACTAAATATTATGAGGAAGCAAGATCACAAATGATTCTTCGAGTTTGAGTCATAGATAAGTTTTGGGGATCAATCTATTTCAACAAGAACCAAGGACTACGTCGAAATATTCGAATTTAATGTCGTTTTCAACTCCTTAAATTTGAAATGTAAGATTTTGGATTGTGAAAATTGACCTACACTAATGTTTGGAAATTTCGAAAATCGCCCCTCCCGGCTACGCCACTGATTTGAGCAAAGGATAAATCATGTGCACAATAGCACTTCTGTTTTGAATTAATTTTAGCATATTAAAAGATATTTAATTGGGATTGAAAAGTTTAATTAATTTAAACAAACTCTTATAGGCAATAATATCTCCAAATAGTATCATAGTGATTATATAGACCAAGAAACAGAGCCCTCAAATTTGTGAACAAACAGTTAGTCCATGTTTCAAGAGTCTATACATTTCCTACGCCTTTGATTTCTTTCAGCAATCATGACCTAATAAATGTGTTGAAAATGTCTGACAATGAATCCAGCTTTTAGGGAGCATAATTATAAATGTCGTGAGATGCTTTGTTATAATGCATGAGCACAAAGTGGAACCAGAACTAAACAGTAAAAAAAAAAAAAATCTCGAACTCACTGATATAATATGTTAAAAGGCCAAATATGTTAACAATTTTTTATGCATCACAAAAGTGCAATCATGCATTAATTAGGATTCTCTTTAAATGCATCAAAAGACATCAATTTTGCATTTGACAGCAAAGCAAAACAATTGCCATCTGACAAGGATTCTGATAGCATTGCTATCCAGAATTCTTTTCTTAAAGGCAGTGGACATTCAAAAATCCCAATTTGTTAGTTTCAGTGTTCCTAACGCAGGCATTCATATATCCATATATCTTTGCAGAATTTCAGTTATGCATAATTCTGCTCTTACTTAGCAATCATTTGTAAATGTAGTTATTTCATAGCAGGTGGAATGTGAATACTTCTGAACAAAATCTTCCAACAGTTGCTCAATGTGAAAAGAAATCAACAATTTCATGTGTGAATATTTAACCAATAGAATCTCATAAAGATGTTAAGACAAACATCATGGTAAAAAAAAATGATCAAAGGCGAGAGAGAACATAGGTCATACCAAGATCTCAAACACACGAGATGGAATAGATGATTGCATGACAGTTTTTTAGCCCTCGCCATTGGTCCCTGCAAATTTCTAATTAATCCTTCTGCTGGAAAAATTTTTGGAACAGTTTCAGAAAACATTGAAATCACATACTCGGCATATTGCACACTCATCGTCAAAAGCACCCAGTTCCTCATATGTAGCATCAGGAAGTGCTCCATCTAGGGAAGTAAGGGCTTTCCTCAACTTAAGATATGTTCTAATTAGCTTAGCAATTGCACTTATAAGAGCCTGTTCACCTCAGATATAAGATATATTTTAGAACCAGAATACAACGTCCAGTTAGCCTAAATTATATAAAAGAGATATTTTGAAATGCTAATTTACCACTTACACGCATATTAAGAAAAAGAACTACATCTACTAGATGAAATGCTAAGCCATGAAGCCACCAGATAACAAAGTAATGACCTAGTGCCGTTAGCAATGTCATGATATCTAGAATGAAACCACAATGTCTAATGAGAATGCCCTTCCATTCAGATAGAGAGCCTGCAAAACAAGTTGAATTAGATTTTTCTGTTTGATCATAATATGAAATGTACACCATCCTGGTTTAAAACAAAAACATTGACAGAACACAAAAATAAATGCACAGCTTCAGACTAAGCAAAGGTATCTATCAACCAGTAGGGATTACCTTCAAGGAGAAAAATAACAACAAATGTGAAACAGTTATCATGTTAGACACGATTTCAGTTGAAGACGACATTATGAGAGGCAAAGCAGAAAAGGACAGAATTTATGGCTACATGAGTGAAGGTTGTGAAAATTGGATGGATCTTTGCTGCAACCTTAGAGAAAAAACAACCTACAGTTCAAAGCAACGTAGTGATATTTTTATTGATATAGCTCCTAATATAATTTTTTATACCTAAATCGAGGGTGCAAACAAACATACAATATCATCAGTCTTTTTCTATTTTTAATTTAGACAAGCATACAATATCATCGTGCGTAGGATTGGACTAAAGATAATACAATAAAATGTTACACAAGGTTATATACCTAAACCTCCAAACAAACAAGATTTTGTTTAATCACCTAAATTGAACCAAACAATTTTAGGTTATGTTTTATTCCCATAACCAAGGTTATGCAATTAATTGGTAATCACATAACCAAAGCTATGCATGCTAACCTCGAACCAAACACACCCTTAAAGTAATCTGAAAATTTATTCCCATGCATAGGTTTCTTGAGTTCAACTTGTGAGGAATGATTTTCACATACCAAATGAACGATCAATAGTGCAACATAAGTTTTCAACTACAATTTTAGATGATTATGGTGAACTTAATGTTATATTATCTCATTAGAGGTTATGCAGATACTAAAAACAGTTAGAACTTAGAAGTAACAGTCAATTAATCAAGGAGGAATAAGATTTTAGACTTATGCCAATAAAAACAAACATTTTATACCCTTCATTTACCTGATGTTGTTTTCAGATATTCTGCTGTTTTCTGAATATCAGAGTCTAAGCTGACATTTTCATTGGAGCATCGTTGATAAATATCAATGAACTGAAACCCATGTACCATAATAGCCTACAAAGATAAGAAACATCAGATGAAGAAAAACAATGAATGTGTTTTTGCTTTTGGTATCTTAGATAAGGTTGTTTGGCTTAAACATATAATATTTATGTTAAAATGCTCTGGAATGTTAAATAGTCTAATCAGAGCTACTTCTTTGGCTTCAAGTGGTCTTTATACAATGAAGAATATTAAATCAACTATCCTGGCATAATCCATAAAATATTTATCCAACTTTATCTGCACAAAGAGGAACTTTACACAAAACGATAAACAAGATAGACTGATTCTCAAGTATAAAGCATGCCTGAAATAATCACCTGTAATGTATCAAAAGCTATACTTAAAGGCTCAAAGAACAATAGCAGAAACAAGCTAGAATTGTATGAACTGCACAGCACCATACAGAGCTTCATCCTGAAAGTACAAAATAAAAATGTCCAGTTCAAAAATCAACTCAATTCTATATAAGCAAGAAGTACAAAAATGCTGCAAGCTAAAAAGTAGAGTTTTGGAGGTTCTAAGAAAAATGCTTCTTGAGCAGTCCAAGAAGACTATTGCATATGTATTATCGTTTGAAAATTAGCCAGAAAAATATAAATCTCACCACCAATCCTTCCATTTACCGTGTGCTTTGAGAAATCGAATAATGAAGTTTCCCCTATTCATATATAGAATCTAGTTTTCAGCACCAAGAAAAGACCAGTATGTATCCTTATCGTCTAACAGGTAAAGTTTGGAGATTTCTCACACCATCAGGCATTAGTTTCACCAAGGTGGCCTATCTTCAGTTGCAGAAGCATCTATTGCATCACTTCTTCCTACAGACTTGAGTCCTGCAGAAACCTATTCAAATCCCTACAACTTCTCATGTTTTTTTTTCATCTAAAGGATCACATTTGATTTATATCTCACGCCATGAAGCATTAGTTTCACCAAGGTGGCCAATTTTCGGATGAGTATATTACTATATTACAATATCACATCTCTTGCACCTCCATGCTTGACACATGCAGTAGCCTATTCGAGCTTCTACAATTTCTCAGTTTGCGTCATAGACATCTATAAGTTACCTTTTATCTCAGTTCATGGTGTCTAATTGAGCATGTAAACTCCACATCATTCTAATCCCTCTGCTTGGTGATTTTGACATACTCGAGATGCAAAATATCTTAAGGTTATAAACAAGGACACACCACTTGCACTTTCCAAATTCTCCTTGATAAGCACTTCAGAATCTAGACAGATGCTCCTAAAACCAGCACTTCAAATTTTGCAGGTCAGTCATCCTATTGTTTATTTCAGTCAGAGGTCAACTTTTTTTTCTCTTCTATTTCTAACTTAACAGATTTAAAAAAAAAAATCAGTGATAATCATTCCAATGTGATAATGAAATCAGCAAAAAAAAGATTGAGCTGTAGAAAGATTCATGATATTTTTACCCATAATCTGAAAATTCTAAGTGGTCCGCTATAAGCTCATATATAGGTTCTCAACTTCTTAATGGTATTGAATGCAAAATGCATAATAAAGGATAAAAGGGTGGCTAAATAGCTCCATATGATACGTTTCCCTTACCTAAAGGAGCTATCAGTACAAGATACCATGTCTATGCAATTCATGAGCCACTGAAGGTGATTTGCACCTGAATTTTATTCTTGTGTTTTCTTTCTATGATGATACTACAAATAAAATAATTTGAAATTATAAGATCAAGGGCCAATACATTAACTTTAATGTGCTAGCACATACCCATGCACACGAACACACAACACCATGCAACAAAACACACTCACAACAGAAACACCTTTCCGCCTTTTTACAATACCTAATCATATTGTTCCTGAAGTCCAGTTCCCTTTTTTTGGGTAGTCCAAGTGTCATGTCTAGGCTTCGCCAACTAATCCTGGAGGTAGACAACCTTCCCCTTGGTTCGCCTACCCGATAAATCCGGAGAACAACTTATGCACACTTAGAGGCCAACTTCCAAAATCGTCCTAAGATTGGAACTCTTGTCCTCTTATTTGCCCTCAGAGTACTTTACCACTGCAACACACCCCTGGGAGCAAAAAATAACACTTAATCCAAAAGTCAAGTTCCTAGGTTCACAATCGCTTGAATGTCAGTGCAGGAAACTAAAAGTGATAATCATGGTGGCTTAAGGAAAGAAGTTCCCTCGCAAGAAATTACATATGATATATTTGGAATTGCTACAAGACATGTCCAAACAACTACATAAATTAGAAAAATATTATTGACTACGAGCATATGCCCCTAGTCACTAAATATGGAAAAAAAACATTAAAATGGAAGTAGAAGTTTTGAGAGAATTGGATTGCACTTTTGGCCTTAATAGGTATGCAAAAAAAAAATAAAAAATACCAAATTAGATCCGCAAGAAGAACCAGCAACAGGGCAGAGTAAACACGAAAGTAGCTCAAAGGGGTCACAGAAGGCGAGGCGTTTAGTTTTTCAAGCCGATCTCTTGCAATTGATTGAAAAATCTGTGAACCAAAACAAAGTTCTTATTAGCTGAAAATTGACAGTTATTGTAGTAAATGTTCAAACAATCAGGGATATATTTTTGTTCATTACCTTTAGGGAACAAAGAAAGATCAACCATGTGGACCATAAGATCACATGAGAAACCTTCGGTGGCACAATCAATGGAAGAAAAGTTCCCTGTTTATAAAGCATATACATTAAGATTAACACTAGAACTATGACATTGCAACCTGATTAGTCATTTGTTTGAATCAGTGAATCTAATTCCTAGATGCATCAACTAAAACATACCAATGATCTTAATGTTATAAACCAAATTGTGTTCTTTAACTGTTGACGAGAATCCACAAAGCATACAAATAAAGAAGTTTGATTAATTATTCATCACTGCCAGTTTCATCTAGTTCTTTCAAGTCAACATGGTATAAATTGGAAAATTACACTAATTCCTGATTCTCTGACAACACAAGACAACCTGCAGCGTTTTACAAATGAGTTACTTCTGGTCATAGGTTCAAATGCCAAGTGGACATATTGTCATAATTAGAGCAAGATATGATAATTTTAGGGATTTCATCTGAATTTATTTACTCTTGATCATGGTTGATTGTACTGTTTTAAACTCCTATTTTGAACCTATCGGTTCTAGCTTCTTATATGACTACCAAAATCGCAAATGTGGCCTTGGCAAGGTTGGTGCACTGGGGGTAAGCAGTAATTTTTATTGCATTGAAAAAAGGATTAGTTTTCAAAGGATAAAGAACATTATTTGATCTTTAGAGACCAAAATTCATTTATCTCTCATAATTTTGTATGGTGATAGGAGTAAGCAATGATATTTATCATTTTGGAATCATGATGAATTCGGAAACCAAAACTTGGAACCCATTTACGCCTCATAACGCTTCATTTACCACCTCTTCTCTGGACACATTTACTTGATACTTGAGTCAAGCCATAGATAGTTCATTCTAAGCACTCATTTGTCTCACAATTAGTCTTGCAATCTATGGCACCATATCATGCCAAGCAAAACAGATCTCACCTATTCTCCTTCAGAGGTTCGCACTCAAACCCTGGAGCTACCTCCAGTTTGTAGGATATCAACTTTTTATACTTTATCTTGGGTACGACAAGGCAAAGCTTTGTTTGCTAGGAATTTCAACACCGTATTGATTTTGCATGTCAAAAATATGAAGGGCATAATTCTTACAGACAGTGAGCACATCCTGGAGTATGTAGCATAATCCTAGTTGAGGACAAATGGTATGGATAACCAAAGCAATAATAAACACACAAATTTCAGCATGAAAGGACCAAAAAAATAGAAAACAAATAATATTTAAAGGTGAAATGATTGGGAGCTGAAACTTACCTTGTATATAATGTAATGAATAAATCCTTCCAAAACTTTTCTAGTCTCTGATGAATTCAGCTGGACAAAGAATAGCATCTGCAAACAAGAAAAATACAAATGCTAAGCACAAAAATGAGAATGATGATGGAATAAGAAAACTAATAAAGCTATTAATTCAGGTACTTGACATCCAAGAATCCCCAGCACCAGAACATATATAACAAACAAAATTGGATAAGAGACTAGTGATGAATCTCTTTTATTTTTTCTGAAAAATTATAATAAAAATGCAACCAGTGTGCAAATCATGAATATGTCGCCTTACCCTTCAGATAATGTGATTTTCATGTCCCTAGCCCAGACTAATGTTCAGGTCACAAGGAGAATTAACCATGTCGCCATGGTGCCATTACTCACCTCACTTTGAAGAATAGTGTAGCAAAGCATGCACAATCCGCACATAAATAAGCATTCAAATATTGATAAATACTGTGGTGACACACAAATAATCCATACAGAAGCAGTAATCCCCCTATTGAGGCCATGAAAAAAGACAATCATAATCGACTCATTGGTAGAATATCAATAGGTCCACTTGTTAACAAGATATTATGACTTTGGTTTAATAGGTTTAAGTTTGTTTATTTAGTTTACTAAGTTATTCAAGCTTATTCGTTTAATTGACCTTATTCGTTTAGAGAGAAAGTTGAGATGCATCTATTGAGGAAAAACTTTGAGAGACACGTTTGAGATGGTACAGACATGTACTTAGATGACCAATAAATATCATTGTTAGGCGATATGAAACTATGATAAATATGCACATTAAACGAGGGAGAGGAAGATCAAAAAATACTTGGTTGACAACAATAAAACAAGATAAATTTTATTTAAATATAGATGATGATATAATAGGGGACAGAGCACGGCGTAGAAGGATCCATATAGCCGACCTCATCTAGTGGGATAAGACTTGGTTGTTGTTGTTGTTTAATGTATATTGACAAATATAAACAGGCTCTTACTCAGCCGAACATCAAACTTGCTCATGAAGTTTTGCTTCACTTACAGCCCTAAAAGAAGCACATAACAAAATTGATGCAGTAGTAAGCTCCTAACTCAACAGCTTTAGATGTTTGCAGCTTAAATGAACTTGCATACCTTGAGCAGTGAAACCACCAGAAAGTAAACATTGATCACGAAATTCACAAGCAGAACCACTGTGACGCGAGAGTTCAGAAGCAGCTCCAGACCGCCGCCAGCACCGACCGAGGAACCGCCTCCGCCTTCCTCACCAATCGGCCCATCTGCTTTCATCCCTTCGAGTGAGGAAACCGTCCACCACTGCAGCAAGACGAGGCCAGCGGCAGTGCTGAAGGCCGAGAGGTACAGATAATTGACCGCCATCCACACAAAACCCCGCCCGCACCAAATTCCTGAAGATTCAACGAACAAGGAGACTCCCGATAAGAATCCGCGCAACTTCACCTTCCCTGAGCTCAATACAGCCAGAGGTCATCACACAAGGGATCCAGAACCCCGAATCGGACCTAGGCGAAGGCTAATGGTTAGGTAGAATGGGAAGAGGGTTTTCGGATTGCCATTGTTGCGCGCTTTTTCATCTTCTTCTCGATTTATTCCATCTGTTGACTTTTTCGACGAAGAACGATTCAATCCGATCGATTTTCCTCTCCTCTACGTGGAACTAGGGATTCGGCGAAAGGATAGAGGCTCGAATCGGTCGCTCGAGACGAAGATGACGAACGGCGATCGCTAGATTAATAAAATACAGCAACTGCGATGCGTTGCGATGCCTCTTTCAGAGCACCGACCGGTTCCGGTGCGCTAACTTCTTTGGCTTCGTTCGGATTTGAGATAAATATCTGGTCACCCGTGCCTCACTCACCCACTCTTCGGAGACCCGACGCTTTTCCGCTCGACCAATTGGTCCAGTTGGAGAGCCAGCTGTGGGACCATCGATTAAAACTAACCAATCAAGAGATGGGTGTAGTATGTTATTCTCAGCATTCGAGCGCAACCCAACCCGCGCCAATCCCTGTCAGCGAGCGATTTTCTTCGGAAATGGCAAATTGGATCAAAAACCGGGGCGGCACGCCGGTTTTGTCTCGCCTGATCAACCCCAATACTCATTATAATGATATTTTAATTTTTAGATAATTTATTAAAACGATAACGGTAAATTATTTTAAAATTTTGAATTGCATCTTAAATTTTAACGTCAATTCCTAAAAAAATTCATTTATACTCTCTTATTATTTCAGCTCCCTAATATATATTAATTTACCTAATTGCTCTCATTATTTTTAGGTATGAAAAGTTCAAAATGAGATATAACTCCTCTTAAATTCAGTATCATATAATTAAAATCTAATATATTTTTTATCAAATTGAGTATCATCATTTTTTCGAATGCAGTAATAAGTATAATTTTTTCTAAATTCAGTATATTTAAATTAGAATTTAGTATATTTTTTTAAATTGAGCACAATTCTTTTTCTGTCTGACCAATTGATTAAAATCTCATACCAATTGATTAGCTTAGGATGAATTGATTAGTCAGTACTCAATTTGATAGAAAATATACTATATTTTAATTAAATGATACTGAATTTATAAAAAATTATACTTTATTTTAGACTTTTTTACCAAAAAATGAGGGTAATTCGGTAACTCTATAGTTGAAACATATGAAACTTTACATATAGGGAGCGAAAATAAATTTTTTGATGCAGGGACTGAAGAGGAGTTGAGTTTGCATGCAGAAAATTTAGGACAATTTTCCCAAACGATAAATCTAGATGGTGAAATTCTAATTTTATAATTAAAAAATTTAATTAATAAAAAAATAAGATAGGATATAAGGATATAATTTAAATTTAGAATTATAAAAAAATCATAACGATATCTATAATTAAAAATTAATTTAATATAAAAATAAATTAAAAATATAATTTAATATAAATAAATAAGAAAAGATATAATTTAATATAAAAATAAATAAAAAGGATATAATTGAATTGAGACTTCTTTAATAATAATTTAAAAATTATAAAAAAAATCTATCTACCATATTTTCAACCATTTAACTTAACATTATCCTTTACAACTCTAAATATATTTTTAAGAGATAAAATTTGTAATATCATAAAAAAATAATATATCAAATACTATTGAACCTAAATGATCGATGAAAATTTTTCATCAATTATTAGAATAGTATTCCAACGGATAATTCAAAAATCTAACATTTGAAAATTGTACAATCCATTTTTAATATCCTAATTATAGTTTGTGGAGACTTTCAGTGATCAAATTTTAAATTTTTGAATGCGTATTTGATAAATTTTTAATCACAAATTTAGGGTGCCAATTGATATAAGGAGAAATTTTCTTATACTCCCCAATCTCAAACTCAACTTTGCATGCAGTCTCCATTCAAAATTTTCTTTGCATGCAGTCCCTGATGAGATTTACAAGACAGTTTTGTGAGTATTATTTGAAAAAAAAAATTGAATATAAAAATTAAAAATTTGAGTATATGTAAGGTTGCATCCACCACATCAAGAAACTGTATACTCAAATTTCCTAAATTAATACTTAATTTTAAATAATTTATACTTATGTCTTTACAATATATACTCAATTTTTACTTTTTTATACTTAATTAATCAGAGAATAATGTAAAAATAGTATAATGTAAAGAATAGTATCAATGATTGAAATTATTAATTACGTCGATATAAGATATTAATATTCTTTTTAAAAATAGGGAAATATCAATATTGAGAAATACGAAGGAATATTCTGCTTCTTTTAAAATAAAAAATCCGTCGCCTGTACAAGTACGAATTACAATGTTTCACTATGATATTAAAGTAGTCGAAACAAATCGAATCGCCAAGGTGAGCATGTACAAGTACGAATTCGATTACTTGTTACAAGGTGAGCATGGAGATGGCGGTGATTGTCGCGTCGCTGGGGGCGACCACCCTGATCAGACGAGGAGCGCCGGCACCGCCGCGGATCAGGCGCAGCACCCTATCCCAGCGGCCGTATCGGTGGTGGAAGATGCGGCGGAGGCGGAAGAGGAAGAAGCGGAGGGAGATGGAGTTGGGTAGGAAGCCGGCGGTCACTAAGGGGAGCTTGAGGACGAAGGGGAAGAGGAGGGAAGCCAGGATCTGGAAATTGCTGTGGCCGCCGCCGCCGAGGAGCGCATTTAGCTTCCCGATCGCCGCCAAGTGGACTCCCATCGATCCTCACCTCGGTACCGATCGGATCGGAGCAGGCTACTTTACTCCTCCCCTCCTTTAACTTTATTTTATGCTGTAGTATGGAGGAAGAAACGGCCTTTTGGGTAAAAAATGCGGGTGCGAACGATTGGTTGAAGTTATAAATGGAATAATTTGTTTATAAATAATTAAAATTAATCAAAAAAATTAAATGGACGTCCCAGCTTGTGCCAAATTAAGTAAATCATCCGAAAAGGACCCTTTTTAATAATAAAAAATTAAAGGACATCTGATTAAAAAAATTATTTTAAACGTACCTTTTCTTTTAATATTATTAGAACAACTCCAACCAACATACTATAACATATAAAAACTATTAGATAATTATTATAACATATAATACTTAATATAATATTATTATTATAGTGTAGCAGTTCACTTTATAATAACTATCTAATAACCATTACGATTACTTTTCAAATAATTTTTATGAAGTTTAAATAATTTTGAATGTTTTGATATAACAATATTAAAAATATGATTTAGAATTTAAGATTTTAGTTAAGTAGTTAATATTTTATATTATAATAGTTATTTAACCAAATAGTTTTTAAATGTCGTAATAATTAATAAGTAGTTTCTATCCGTTATAGTTAAATTTTAAATTTTAAAATTTATAATCTTAAATCTAAAAATCTGAATATTATTTTGTCAAAATATTATCTACTGAAATAGTTAAAATTATTTAAATTTAATTAAAATAATTTTAAAATTAATTAAGATCATTTTGAAAATAAAAAATAACATTGTAACTATCATCCATATAATCACTGACTTTTAGCTATCACTAGCTATAATAACATTGAATAAGAGATATTTTAGATATAAAAATATAATCATAGAGCCTTCTATTTTTTTTTAAAAAATAGTCATTTAGATGATTTATATAATTTAGAGTATTTTTTTTCTGTTTAATAATTTTTAAATATATAGTCAATCGCGAGGTCGATGCCCAATTGCCCATCCACAATTATCACAGACGAGATCATCTTTCCTAAGGATCACTGCCCCGTATATTTTATACTCGTCAGTAATAATCGACGACTAGATACTATTGATAATTTTTAATCATCGTTCCGAATTAAACGATATCCTGGAATAACGATGAATCAATCGAAATCGTCGTATTATAATCTCGTCGGATTCGACAGTGAATACGGCGAGATCGCAATCGCGACGATACCCGATAGGTTCACCGTACCTCTCAGAGTATAGTTTTATTTGAGACGATGGTTGAAGGTCATCGGTAGTATTCGATCGACGATCAGACGACTTATCGGATATTGTTAACGAGTGAGACAGAGAGATAAAAATCTTTCGTGGGACAGAGGATCCGACTTCCAATTATCGCCGCTAGATATTCGCCATGTCGACATATCTGGCGCAACGATGATCTACCTCGGATCCTGATAAGGCGGGCCCTGCCTTTCTCTTGTCCGAGAGCTTTCATATTGTTGGAATTTATTAAGTGTTATAATATTCAATTGGTGTTAAAATCAATATAAGTTGATGGCATAATACCCATAAAACACCATATGCGTTGAATTGTTTGAACACGCTGAAAAAAATAATTTTATAAGAAAAAAAATTCTCACTCCGGGGGTGTGCGTGAATGCACTGGCTAAGAGAGAAATTCAAATTTATAATAATATTTTAATGATAAATAAATGACACTTATAAGTATAATAAATATATTTAAAAATAATATTATTATTTATTTTAAATAAAAAACATTTAAATATTTAATTTGTGTAAATAAAATTGGTTTCTGAAGAAACGATGGACCAATAATGGGGATGCTCTGACAACAAATTAAGCGTAACGTGCAGTCGAGGGAAAAGCGTTGCGATTTCTTTCATTTCACCCGTATGATTATTTAATTTTTCAAATTCGATCCTAAAACTTGCTTTGTATCACTTTAGCTCTCGTCGATTTAAACTTAGATTTCGAACTGAAGCATCTTCATCGAAGCACGAGACCTCTTCGCTGTACATGCAACAGCTCTGTTAAAGTCAATGTGTTATTTCCCTTTACTTTCTGATGCATAACGTAGAACACACTACTGCTATCCCATGTCGCGGAGGGAGATCACATCTAATCATCTTTATAATCTCCTCTGCCTGCAACGACTTTATTTGCCAACTCAAAAACGTAATCTGTTAGAAGAAAAATTAATATCACCAGGTTTTGTTCCAATATTCAGAGAGTAAATCACGATTTACTTATGAGATGACCCTAGGCCGAGATAAGCAGCAGACCAGGTTTTACTCCCGTCGACTGCGTATCCGAACCTGAGACTTCCGATGCAAGCAGTCAGACGCCTTACTAACCGAGTCAGCCCGTGGGGGCACGTAATTTGTTAGAAGAGAAAATCAGGGAAGAGGAGTTTCACTCTGATGGAAGAAAATATAATAAGAAAAATTGAACGAACTCAACTTGCATTTATTCATCAAAGGGGTCGATGGTGTCCGAGCGATAATCGGACGTGTGCATGCAAATGTCACGTCATTCACCGAGCGTTTCATTTAGTTTTTCACTCAGTGTATTATAGCTCATATATTTATATAGGCTTTAGTGGATAAGTACAAACTCTATATACATTGAATCTAGATATTTTTTATTTTTCCGCGAAACTTTATCCCTATCCATAATTACACCTTATCTAATATTCATGATTACCAAGTCATCAAATTCTATCTCTATCCACTAATTTTATTTTATTTCTATCAACAAACTCTATCTTTATCCATAATCAAGTTTATTTCCAACCCCCTTCTTAAACTTGATTTTGCGACTTCAAATAAATTTCGCATATTGATGAAGTTTTTAAATTTGAATGGTTTGATAAATATATCATCAACTTGATCTTGAAACTTCGTGTATTCCACTTGTACCTTTTTTTATAGTGCATTATCTGAAGTAGTGATAATGCATATCGATGTTTTTTTTTCCAACATCCTTGTGCGAGCCCAATTTAACAAAAATATAATCGACTTCTTTTTCTGTTGATCGTAGTTGCATAGACTGCAAGTCATTCCTCGTAGTCGTTTCAAGTTCTAAAACATCGCCTTAAATTCCCTTTTGCATACATCCTTCTCCAAGATTACAATCTTCAAATCTTTTTATATCTCACATTTCTGTTTCAAAATTAATTGTAATTTGTTACTAGAGTTCCTTAAAGCTTCCTCTAATGAACAAATATTCACTGCCGAGGCGGTCTTCTCAGCTTCCAAGGATTGAATGTTAATCTTTTTCTACTCAAGTTCGGACAAAAGTATCTCGAACTCCTTCCGCACTCCTACTTCTCGTTCCTCCACTGACGCTATATTTTCATATATTCTTTCAAAATCATCTTTTTGTCTTCTCCTTTTCTTCAGTCGCATTGACAATTGCCTCCATATCCTTACTCTCCTTTGTAACATACAGGCACATTTCAATAACTTTTCTGACTTCCTTGAGGAATTTAGCCACATCATCTTGTACAACATCAAGATATAAATTTCCAACAAATAATTGATAGGATCGATTTGTACGCTAGAAGGGGTGAATTGCGTATCGTCGAATTCTTGTTCTTACACGGTTAGTTTGCACAGCGGAGTATACAATAAAATAGTAAAACAAGACTAACCAATGCTAACAACGATGATTTACTTGGTATCCACCCCGGCCGAGCGACTAATCCAAGAATCCGTCGGTGGATCACTCCCCGGATAATCTCCGGCTAGCTCTCGTCGCTCCTTGTGGGTGGAGAAACCTCACCACAACACCTTTGACAACCTTGAGCCCAAAGACTACTAACTTGCCTTTAACCAAGACAAGTTTCGTCAAGAAACTCAGCCACCACGACGTACTCTTTAAATAGGACTCGGGGCTGATTTCTCGCTACCAGTCGACTGCCCCCAGGGCAGTCTGTTGGATTGAAAGCATGATTTGAAATCGAATAATGTTTCTGCCAAATCAAAAAACTTACAGTGATCCTTCTTCTCTTCTTCTTCTGCTTGCTGTCACGAGGACGTCACCGAGGACACAACTCGATCTATCACAAACCAAATCCCAGAAGCTCCGATTCCTTCTCGTCTGCCCATGGATTGCAATTGGACGCCATTTTATAGGGAGAAGAAGAAGACAATTTCCTTACCTTCATTAATGGTAAGCATTCAAGACGAGGTAACGTCAACATTCAAAGCGAAGGTTAGTAACGCCTTCGATTGATTAATGTTTGTAACGCCAACATCTCCCACTCGTCTAATTCTATCCATATAGGTCATCTAGTCACTAAGACTATGTAAGGAAGTCACAAATACCATATAGGAGCATTCAACTCATACTTCAGGGAAAATGGTTCGTGCGACAGCAAGCACACTGAGCAATTAATGCTAAGAAAGTTGTTACACTTAACTTAGCTGCTCTATAGAACGAATCAGAGACATCAATAACTTGCTATTACCCCAGATTAAATATTTACATCAATATGAACATCTCTAATCCCTCACATGACATCTGTGTTAAGAGCATGTTCGTCATCTCAAATCAATACTTTTATTCACAATCACATTTTTAAGTACTTAACAAAAAAATGTAACTGGTCGACCGGTGAATAAGTATTACAGATGTAAACCAATTTTAATCTTCCTTTTCAGCTAGAATCTATTCATTCTAATCAGTTGCTTTCCTAATTATGCTCCATAGACCGAATCATCCATAGTCAATAGGACACACACTAAAGTAGCAAACACTGATTAAAACTTCAAGTAGACAGCTAAATAGTCACTTATGGTAAGATTGAGATTAACTGATAATCTCAAGGGTCTCACATAGTAGAGAAGCAGGGATCCTTTCTCCTACTGCCCTTATTGTCGCTATAGCACATGTGGTATGAATCACATGCTACGATGTTTTTCTCTTTACAAAAAGAGTGCATGTTTTTCTCAAATATCTAACATCGTACAGATTTCGATTTAGACATACCTAATGTCTAATCCGAATTCAACTTATGAATTCCAATCTGGCTTTAAACAGGTTTAGTAAATGGTGGGTGCATTTACTTCGATCATCACATAAATGATCTCATCTTGATACAAAATCAAGGCGACCTCAACTTATGAGTATGTCTCTCTTTACAACTACATAAGCTGTCTCATAAGTAATGGTCTTACCTCTATTTATACTCAATAAATAGAGACGATTGTCCATGTGAGTGGACCAATCTCAGTCTGCCAACATGCTCATCGAGACTTTTTCAAATGTAACAAATACATTCACACTGAATAGATCATGACATTTCATTTAAATAACAGTCTTTACAATTTGTTACATCTTGCGTAGTCCCAAAGACTTCACATGTTCATAAAATGACTCTTTAGTCAACGGCTTAGTAAAATGATCTGCAAGCATTGCACGGGTAGGGATGTACTCAAGAATTATCTTTTTCTTGTCAACAATATCCCTTACAAAATTGTATTTAATTTCTATATGCTTGCCTTTGCTGTGATATTTAGGATCCTTGGAAAAAGCTATAGCAGCTTGATTGTCACAACACACTGTAACAGGGCTCCCACTGTCCTTAACAATCTTCAGATGCTTTAGGAATCTTCTCAACCAGACAGCTTCTTGTACAGCCGCTGCACAAGCCACATACTCAGCCTCCATTGTCGACAGTGCTACACAAGCCTGTTTCTTGCTGTTCCAAGAAATGGCACCTCCATTCAGCAAAAAAAATATAGCCAGATGTGGATTTTCTGTCGTCAAGGTCCCCTGCCCAATCTGCATCTACGTAGCCCTTCAAGCTCAATTTTGATCCTTGGAAGCAGAGACAATAATTTGCCGTTCCTTTGAGATATCTGAATATCCTTTTTACCGCTTTCCAGTGTCTCGATCCTGGGTTTGACTGGAAACGACTAACTAAGCCAACAGCATAGCTTATATCAGGGCGAGTACACAACATAGTGTACATTAAACTACCAATGGCACTAGCATATGGTCTTTTCTTCATCTCGGCTATCTCTTCAGGAGTCTTGGGAGACATACTTTTGCTCAAAACAACACCTTTCGCTGTAGGTGTTTGTTCAACGTTGCAATCAAACATATTGAAGTGTTGTAGTATCTTAGTAATATAAGCTTCTTGGGACAAACCCAAAAGTCTTTTTGATCGATCACGAATGATCCGTACTCCTAAGATATACTCAGCTTCTCCCATGTCAATTATGTCAAATTGTGATGAAAGCCAATACTTGACCTCAATCACAACTTTTAAGTCATTTCCAGCTATCAGCATATCATCAACATATAATGATAAAATGACCAACTTTCCTTTATCCTTTCTTAGGTAAACACAATGATCCTCATTGATCATTTCGAAACCATAAGATAAAATGACTTTATTGAATCTTATGTTCCATTGTCTCGACGCTTGCTTTAGCCCATATATAGACTTTTTAAGTCTATATACTTTTTCCTCTTGGCCATCAGCAATATAACCTTCTGGTTGTGCCATATAGATTTCCTCGTCAAGATTACCATTAAGGAAAGCCGTTTTTACATCCATCTGATGTAATTCCAAGTCATAATGTGCTACTATAGCTAAAATGACACGTATTTACACAAACTTCACGACAGGGGAAAATGTCTCTTCAAAATCAATGCCCTCCATTTGGGTATATCCTTTTGCAACCAGACGAGCTTTGTATTTATTAATCGATCCATCTGCCTTCCTCTTGATTTTGAGAATCCATTTATTCCCAATAGCCCTTCGGCCTGGAGGAAGATCGACTAAATCCCAAACCTGATTCTTTCTCATAGACTCCATTTCTTCATCCATTGGAATTCTCCATTTTTCTCTAACTGAGCATCTCAATGCTTCCTCAACCGTTCGAGGTTCTTCATCGTCAACTGGGAGAATCATTAATGCCTCATTTTCAATGTCAAATCTTCTCCGAGGAATAATCTTACGATTACTTCTTCGCAGGTTTGACTGTTGAGAAACTAATTCACTTATAGGCAATTCACTCCCACTAGGTTGACTAGATTCAGGTATTCCCTGAGATTCCTGATTTGTTAATGGAGGAACAGTATCCTCCTCCTCTATTGCAAATAGAGGAGTTGATTTATCAACTTCACCTCTTGTTGGGAATTCAGTTTCGAGAAAAGTAGCATCTCTTGACTCAATTTCAGAGATGGTTCCATCTTGTTGCTCACCAATAAAGACATAACCCTTAGAGGTATCAGAGTATCTTACAAAAATACACTTCTTACCTCTGGGTCCTAACTTTCCATATTTGTGAGTCTTGTCATGAATATAAGCAGCTGACCCCCATGGTCTCAGATTACTCAAATCTGGTTTTCTGCCTGTCCAAAGTTCATATGGAGTAGATGGAACGGATTTAGAAGGCACCCGGTTAAGTATGTAGGTTGCAACCAATAATGCATTTCCCCAATAGGAAATTGGCAAATTAGCTTGAGCCATCATCGACCTAACCATTTCAAGAAGAGTTCGATTTCTTCTTTCAGCAACTCCATTTTGCTGTGGAGTTCCAGGGATAGTTAACTGTCTAATAATCCCTTTCTCATTACATATTGTCTTGAACTGATCAGACAAGTATTCACCTCCACGGTCAGTGCGTAAGGTTTTAACCTTACGTTCCAATTGATTCTCAACTTCGTTCAAATAACGATTAAAGCAATCTAATGCTTCAGATTTATGAGAAATCAAATACACATGACCAAAACGCGTGAAATCATCAATAAATGTAATGAAATATGAACTACCATTTCTAGCCTTCATGTTCATCGGACCACAAATATCCGAATGAATCAATTGCAATGGTGAATCAGCCCTAATAGCCTTACCAAACGGTTTCCTAGTTGCTTTTCCAGCAAGACAGTGCTCACATATAGACAAGTCAACTTTAGCACGAGTGCCGAGCAGACCCTCTCTTGCTAATCTATTCATTCTTTCTTGTCCTATATGTCCCAATCTAGCATGCCAAATTTCATCATTAACATCAGCATCACTAGTAAGAGCAATGTTTGAAAAACAACCATTATTTCCACAATTAACATCTGGTTCTACATCAAGAACCATGAAACCGTTTGATATAAAACCATATCCAATTAACACAGAGTCAATTTTAAGTTCTACACGACGACTGTAAAAATTCATACAATAACCCAATTCAAGAAGACAATTAACGGAAACCAAATTTCGTCGAATCTCAGAAGCATACAGGACATCATGCAGAAACAATGTACGCCCACTACGAAGGTTGAGTTTGCAAGTGTCAATTCCTTTGACTTCAATTCTTGCATTGTTTCCCACATATATCCACTTATTGCCAGCTGGTACGCGACGGTACTCCACGTACGTAGCTCGATCACGAGCTACATGGTTCGTTGCTCCTGAATCTATAATCCACAAAGGATAAGAGTCAGCTAACAACACCGAACTAGCAACATAAAGCTCATGAAAAGAAGACAAACATGGATTTACCTTTTTCGGCTCAGTACACTCCCGAGCAAAATGGCCCTTCTTGCCACAGTTGTAGCAAGTTAGCTTGCCTTTAGGTTTCTTTTGTAGCGACCCGCCTTCTCTACCTTAGACGGACCGTTACTTTGTCTACTTCTTGACTCAAATGCAACGACTAAAATTGCGGAACTTTCTTTAACTTTTTTTTTGTATTTAAATCTATCTAAGAATGATATTCTAACTTTAATAGTCATGCATTTAAACTCATCACGCAAGGTTCTATAACATTACTAGAGCATTATGGAATATGAATGCAACTTTTCTAAGCATATCTAACAACATCTTGGCACATGCATCAAATAGATAGAATGTAAATCTTACTTTTCTACCGAATTTACAAGCAATTTTAAGCACAATTAGGACTTAGTCCAAAAGGGAATAATAAGCTCAAGAATAAGTCTAAAATTCAATGTATCAACATGCTAAACTACTCATGCCCTTACTCATCTAGTGCATTCACAAAAGTATGCATACTAATTGAAATGACATGGAATCTTCATTCTACAAAATTGAGCATGTAAAACTATCCAAAGCCTAAATGTTTAATAAACTCCATAACACAATAACTTGGAATTTGGAAACCTTAAACATTGCATTTCAAATAAGCTAGACTGTCTCGTCCCAAGGACCTCTCCAAGGTCAGCCACCACACACAGTTACTCAGCACGGCCTTGTCGCCTTCCTTTAGAATTGTTTACCTTTATCCTTACCTGCAGCAAGAGGAAATGCAACTAATAAGTATAAAGCTTAGCAAGTACTATCTAGCTCACAAAATCTCGAAATGTGCAAGCATGCTTTTTAAACAATGTGAAATCACATGAGATACTTTTATGCTTAAAAGAAACACTAAAACATGTATATACTTTTATGCTTAAAAGGAACACTAAAACATGTATAACTCAAAACATGTACACTCAAGCATTAAAAAGTCTTAACTCACTTTTCTTGGCTTAACTTGAAACTTTAGCAATTCTTGAACTTTAAATCTTTCTTTAACTTTTAGAAAATTTCCTTAAACTTTAGAAAACTTTGCTAAAGCATATACTTGAAAATAATAACTCACTTGGATCCACTTAAGACGTAAGTACCATCTTATGCGCGTTCCCTAAAAGGTTGGGGTAGCGAGCCACCAATCCTAATAGAGCAGACCTTGGTCTACCAGGGCCAAGACCTTGGAATTGGACACCTGGATTTCTTTAACGACGCCCTTGGACGCCGGGTACTGGCCTTAGAAAATAAAATAGCTTTTCTCTCTTTTCTTTCTTATCTTTAAATGCCTTGGCATTTTATCGAACACCTTGTGTGCCCAAATCCCTAAGTCTTGACTTTTGGGGATTTCGTAAGGCCTTGGCCTTCTCTTTTCTTTTTCTTCATCTCTCTTTTCTTTTCTTATAGATTTCTTAGACCCTAAACTCACATAGGGTACTCTATCAAATATATATAAGCATATAATGAACTAAGATCACATGCAAAATCTTAAACTAAAAGTAAATATCTCTTTTAAAACTTTTAAGGGAAAATTCTTGCGGAAAACCGCCTCTTACTGCAGGTGAGCAGTACTTACCTTGGTATCTTGGACTTACAACCAAGAACGGCGTCGGAGGTTCCGGAGAAACTCGGAGTCTCGGAGATTTCTTCGCGTTCACGCGTTCCTCTCGTTGTGGGGATTCCGAATATCGGAAAATCTCTCCGCACTCCTTGCTTTTCCTTGGCCGGTGCCCCCTTAAAAGAGGAGAGGAGGCCTTGGTGTGTTTTCGCCCAAAGGAGGAGAGAGGGGCGGCGTGAGGGTTTGGGTGAGGAAAATAAAACTTCTCTCCTTAATTATCTATTTATACTTATGGGGGCGAATTTACCTAATTATACCTTATCTATTGTTTCGCTCAATCTATTTTAATAAAATCAAACCAGTGCAGCTGGTCCGCTCATTGTCTCTCACAGCGTAGGTGAAGGGTTCGATTCTCACCTACGCGATTTTCTATTTATAATCTTTTTTGCCACTTTCGTTTACGGAAAAATTCTATAAAAATATCCATAAATTTGGAATAAATTCTAAGATACTTCTAAAATTAGTTTCGAGAATTTTCGGGCGTTGCAATCCCCCATACCCAGAACGGACTCGGAAAATTCTATAAAAATATTCTAAAAATTCCTAAAAATATCTAGAATATTTCTAAAATATTTTAAACTAATTTCAAGGACTTTAAGGACTTAAAATGGAAATTTTGGGGCGTTACATCTTTCCATTCTTCTTTCCTTTCTTCTTGATTGGGTCTTGCACAGTAGTAGCACCAGCTTCTTTTCCCTTTCCTTTCTTAAACCATTTTTTCTTATTCTTGGATCCAGAACCTTCAGCTACAAAAGCTTGCTCAGAAATCCTTGCGGATTCTACTCTCTCCGCCTCCAGTTCAATATGGCGTGAGACATCAATGAAAGTCCTGATACTCTCATTGTGAGTAAGGTTCTGCTTCATTGTTTCCCAAGAATCAGGAAGGGAACGAATAACTACTTGAACCTGTTGTTCATCGGTCAACTCATGACCAGCAGTCTTAAGCTCCCGAATCATATTACCCATTTCTCTCAGATGTTGGGTCATCGTTACATTCGGGCGCTTTTTACAACTGTCAAACTTGATTGTCAGTTGACGAAGCTTGCTCACACTAACTCCACTGTATCTCTCTTTCAGGGCAACCTAGACAGCATGAGCTGATGGTAGTGGCTCATACTCAAATACCAGGTCATCTACCATTGAACTAATCAATATTCCCTTTGCAGTGGAGTCATTTTTCTTCCATGCCCTATAGGCATCAAGATCCAATCTGTACTGTGCAGTCGAACCAACAGCAGGTTCAACCATGAAATGATTTACAGCCTCCAGAACTTCTTGTTCCTCAAGAACATATTGTATCTTGAGATGTCATATTTTATAGTTGTCCCCATACAATTTCTCCCCCTTGTTCAGTTCAGCTATGATATTCTTGGTTGTCATGATCTATCATAAATAAACATATTATTCATTAATTCAGTGTATATCATCTGTACATAATTTTTTGATTGACTCAATGTAAACTTGACTTGGATTACGAAATCAAGTGATAACTACGTTTTCACTCATCATTCGCATCATCCAATCTAATTAACATTGATCAATTATATTACATACATCCCATTAAATGAACTAATCATTTATCTTGAATATGAACTAATCATATAAATGAACCAATCATTGACAAGTCAGTTAACACATAACATAACTTTATTTAATAGGCTTAATAAGTAGGTACAAACAAACAGAATTCAACGAACTAGATAAGTTGACATCATTCCCATAATAAAAAATATTATGGCAGTGGCTATCACTCTCTCGTTCATCTCTAATTGGCCAGTCTGATCAGGCTCGGGATCTTCCTGTAACGACCCGGAAAATTCTCTTAATATTTTCTTAAAATATTAAGCATGTTTAAATAATTTTCCAAGGAACCTAGAAATATTAAGGAGAACTTTGGCCTAGAAAATCCATGTTTTCTCATTTAAATTGAGAAAACTAAGTACCAATGAGCTTTAAATGGGCTCCAAAAATGGGTATTAATTAGGTAAAATTAATATAAATTAGGTAAAATTAATATAAATATAAAAGAATTTTATTTAGGAATATTGGCATAATTATGGGTGATTTTAGGGGGATTTTCAGAATTTAGGAAATAAAAATAATAAAATAAATAAAATAAAAATAAAATAAAAATAAAGGTGCATGAGCCAAAGATTGAACCTTGGACCTCTTGTACAACCATGTAAGCCTTAACCAACTCACCTAGCAAGGGATTTCTATAAGGAAATGAAGTGGATATAAGTTAAGATTAAGAAGAAGATGAAGAGTCATGGAGAGACTCTTCATTTACCTCTTTAATGGATGATAAATAGGGGGGTTTGGGAGTTTCATTCTCTCTTCTTTCAATTGCATTTCCTCCTCTCTTCCTCCCTCATTCTAGCCGACCACTCCTAGAGGGTTTTCCCCTTGGAAAAGTTTCCACCAAGGTTCCATCTCCTAGATCTAAAGTCTCTACAAGAGTACAAGGGCAAGGAGGGATCAAGGGTCAAGAGTTCTACAAGTTCTTTCTCTTTTAAGGTCTAAAAATCAAGAAATCCCAAGGTAAGACTCTCTCACCTGTGGTATAATAGTTCCCTATGATTTTTATGATTTTTAGTATGATATAGTGGTTGGTTTTCGAATTTGATGTTGAAAGGAAAGAAAACCAAGACCCTCATGCTTAAGGGTTTCGGCCACCATGATTCTAAGGTCTATAATTATGCTAAAAATCTGTATAATGCTATTTAATGTTCCCTTATGATGTTTAGAGGTTAAGTATAATTTTTGGGAATTTTTGGAGTACCCTAGGATACCCTAGGGTTTCGGCCAACATGAAAGAAACAAAGTAAGCCCCCTAGGATACCCTAGGGTTTCGGCCACAATATCTAAGGGTCCTTAATGATGCTAAAAATCTCCAAAATGTTGTTTAATGTTTTCTCATGATGTTTAGATGTTAAATACAATTTTTGGGAATTTTTGGGGTACCCTAGAGGCCCTATATGGTTCAGCCAACCCCAAGGACCCAAGGGTTGGGGTTGAGTCTTTAACTTCAAGCATATGTTTATGTGTTGCCATGATATAAGGGTGATGGAAGGTGATTATGTGAATTTTCACATGGCCTTGGGACTCTACAAGTTTCGGCCAAAAAGGATTAATAGGGTAAAAGTTAATATTTATTTCAAGTAAGGGCTCCAATGGCTCTATGGTAAGATGTGATTAGTGTTTCATGAATTATTGGGGGTTCTAATGGAATTTTTCCATACTCCCCATGGCCTTATAAGTTTCGGCCAGCCCTAGAAAAGTGGCCTAAAAGTTAGGGTTAACTCTAATCATGAGCCCAATGACTTCCTATGGTCTCATAAATGATGTATGGTGATTCCTTTACCTTATGCTATGCTACATGTTTATGGAATTGATGGAACTCCACCTTGGAAGTTTCGGCCAAGATTGATATCTAGGGTTTGAGGTGGAGTTAGGGTTCAATGAATGATGGTACATGTCTACCATAAGGTATTTATATGTATAGGATCAAGCATGTGGTAGAAATCATGTTAACCATAACCCTAAGGTTTAAGCACCATGTTCATGTTTCATGTTTAGGTTATGAATGATATGCCATGTTTATGAAGGATATTCCATGTTTATGAATGATATGTCATGTTTATGAATGATATGTCATGTTTACGGATGATATGCCATGTTTATGAAAGATATGTCATGTTTATGAATGATATGCCATGTTTACGAATGATATGTCATGTTTACGAATGATATGCCATGTTTACGGATGATATGCCATGTTTACGAATGATATGCCATGTTTACGAATGATATGCCATGTTTATGAATGATATGCCATGTTTATGAATGATATGCCATGTTTGAGGATAATATGTATGTATGCCATGCTCTATGAATGATGTGGACATATGCCATGTCTAAGAATGGAAATGATGAATGAAGTTTAAGTATGATGAATGAATGAAAGATGATGCTTATGTCTTTAAGGCATAAATATGCTAAACGGTACGGTTGATGGTCGACGGTACGACGGTCGTGAGGACCGGTAAATGGGCCGGTAGACAGGCCGGGCCGTAACAAGTTATGCTATGTTAAAGATGTCATGAACGTCTTATGAATGATGAAGCATGAAAAGTATTTTACTTTATGTATGGGCTTGTACCGGATCGAAGTATGGGTCCAAGGGATGGGCACCTTAAGAACGCCCCGGTTTTGGACTACCGAAGCTGTCCACGGTTCTGGCACTACCGGAGCTGTGCAACAGGGATGGGCACCTTAAGAACGCCTCGGTTCGGGGG
>JAGFNQ010003091.1:0-13394 GCA_024364735.1 Boesenbergia rotunda
CGGTTTAAGTACAGAATTTTGATAAGTGCTAAAGTTTAAGTGATTGGCTATATTCACCCCCCCTCTCTAGCCATCCGGGTTCCAACATAAAAGTCCTAGCTTGGAGGGCTAGGTATGAAAAAGTCCTAACTTGGAGGGTTAGGTGTGAAAAATCCTAACTTGGAGGGTTAGGTGTTGAAAAGTCTTAACTTAGAGGGTTAGAGGTAGGATGCCTTGGGATAGGTTCCATGTATGCATTGCATATGCATTTGTTTTAGCATGGTTTTTGCTATTGACTACTATCTTGCTTTCCCTAACTTAAACGTATTGCCAAACATCAAAAAGGAGGAGATTGTTGAGGCAATCTGTGGTCCGGAGTGACCAAGTGTTTTGATGTTTGGGCAAAGAGTTTAAGTTAGGTTTACCCTTGTTATCTCATATGTGTATGTTGAGTGTGCAGGATGTACAGGTTACACATATGTACCTAACTGGACGGCCTCAGTACGGTGAAGGGTGGCATGGAGACAAGCTGGAGGCTTGTGTGCGCACCTGAGGGACCTTGGAGAGCAGGGACGTTGAGCTGATGGGCACGAACTTCGAGGCATGCATGAAGGATGACATGGAGGCAAGCTGGAGGCTTGCGTGCATCCGAGGGACGGGAGCCGAAGATGAAGAGGGCGCGAAAGTAATAGTCGAGGATGCGGATGAGGAGTCAGTCGAGTCGTGAGGGTACGAGTGCTGTGTGATTGTACTTGGGGAAATCCTAGGGTTCGAATGCGGAGAGAAATGTACGTGGGAAGGGAAATCCTAGGTATGTGAGTGGGGCAGTCGACTGCCATTTGTGCAGTCGACTGATGGAACTCACAGAAGAGTTCTGGCCGGGGACTAGTCGACTGCTCTGGGAGCAGTCGACTGGTAGGTGGCTGGTGAGTTGGCTGAGAATTCGAACGTTGGGGTGCAACTGTCGAATTTCAGTGGCACCAGTCGACTGCTCTGGGAGCAGTCAACTGGAGGCGAGGGTTTCAGCCCGAGTCCTATTTAAAGCGGACTTCGTGGTGGTTGAGATTCTTGACGAATCTTGTCTTGGTTAAAGTAAAGATAGTAGTCTTTATGCTCAGAGGTTTCCTTGAGATTGTGACGAGGTTTCTCCACCCACAAGGAGCGATGAGAGTTAGCCGGAGGTTATCCGGGGAGTGATCCACCGACGAATTCTTGGATTAGTCACCCGTCCGGGGTGGATACCAAGTAAATCTTCCGTGTTAGCATTGGTTAGTTTTGTTTTATTGTTTTTATTGTATATTCCGCTGTGTAACTAACCGTGTATGAAGAAAGTGGTTCAAAAATTGCTATTCACCCCCCTTTAGCAAACGCAATCGATCTATCAGGCTGGACGGCTTCGGTATGGTGAAGGGTTGCATGGAGACAAGCTGGAGGCTTGTGTGCACCCGAGAGACCTTGGTATGGCAGGGATGATGAGCCGAGGGGCGCGGACTTCGAGGCGTACGTGAAGGATGGCATGGAGACAAGCTGGAGGCTTGTGTGCATCCGAGGGATGAGGGCCGAAGACGAAGAGGACACGAAGGCAATAGTCAAGGCTGCTGGTGATGAGTCAGCAAAGTCAAGAAGGGACAAGAGCCGAGGGAGGAGGACTCCAAAGGCAAGCCGAGAAGTGGACTTCAAGGGCACACGTAAAGGGTGGCATTGAGGCAAGCCAAGGGACGGCTTGTGTGCGCATCCGAGGGATGATAGCCGCTGGAAGAAGACTTCAAGGGGCAAGTCAAGAGAGTGTACCTGAAGGCACGCGTGGAGGAGGGTCAACGGAGTGAGTAGGAGTGTTATTGTAAGTTGGGCAGTCGACTGGGGATTGTCCAGTCGACTGCCAAAACTCACAGTGTGTGTTTGGCCCTGGACCAGTCGACTACTCCAGAGCAGTCGACTGGTGTGTAGCAGAATTTGAATGTTGGGGCTGTCAACGGTCGAATCTGAGTGGGGGTAGCCGACTGCCCTGGGAGCAGCCGACTGCCAGTGAGGGTTTCCAGCCTGAGTTCTATTTAAAGAGAACTCGGTTTGGGCTGGGCTTCTTGGCGAAATCTGCTTGGAAAGAGTAGATTAGTAGCCTTTGGTGCTCAGGTATTGTCGAGGTGTTGTGGCGAGGTTTCTCCACCCACAAGGAGCGACAAGGGCTAGCCGGAGGTCATCCGGGGAGTGATCCACAGAAGGCTTTTTGGATTAGTCACCCTTAGGGGTGGATACCAAGTAAATCGGTATTGTTAGCATTGTTCTTTGTTGTTAATTTTGTTTTTATTGTATTTCCACTTGCGCAACTAACAGCGTAGGTAAGAAGAATCGAAGATTTGCTATTCACCCCCCTCTAGCAACCGTACATGATCCAATAAGTGGTATCAGAGCTTGGACCGTTCTTGATTGGACTAACCGCCAAGGGAGCAAAGAAAGCTAGAGGAAAAACAATGGAAGACAAGTTGGGTGACGACATCTACATTCCACCTCCCTACGACAATGAAGATTTCGGATATTGGAGGATGTGAATGAAGACGTGGCTTGGAATGGAGTGGGGATGTAGGATGGCAATAGAAGAGCCCTTCAAAGTTCCAAAGGACAAGCACGAAAAGAAGTTTCGTCCTAGATATTGGGACAAAGAGCAACAAGAAAAATTTAGAGCAAATAAGAAGGTAATTGATATATTGCTTAACATTTTACCTACTAATGTGTTAAATGGTGTAGGGGAATATCAAAATGCACATGATCTATGGAGAAAGGTAGGAGAATTATATGAAAACCCTACACGAGTTCAATTAGTGGAAGAACCCGAGGAAGTGAGCTCGATAGCCCAAGAGGAGGAAGAAGAGAGTGAGAGATCATCAACCTCATCAAGGGAAGAGGAAGAGGTCACCGCCTCAAGGATTGAGGGGGAGGAGAGACCCACTTCAATGCCGGAACAAGAGGAAGCATCCACTTCATCCAAGGTTGAAGAAGAAGTCAACCTAGCCTCCACCTCCACCAAAGCAAATAAAAAGGACCACATTATATGTTTTTGTTGCAACGAAAAGGGACACTACAAAGATAAGTGTCCAAAGGGTAAGAAAAAGGAGGTAATCCCTAAACCAATTTCAATTCCTTCTAAATCTAACATGGGGTGTAGGGATGAAGAAGCCCAAGCTAAAAGAAAGAGAATTAGATGCTTCACATGTGGAGAGCTAGGGTACTATCATACCAAGTGTCCAAGGAAAGGAGAACTAAAGAAGATGGAGAAATTGAGAAGATGGGAGAAGGAGGAGAGAAAGAAAAGAAGCTTACAACAAGGAGGAACGTCAAAGGTAAGGAAGGTAATTCCTAACCTTAAGCTAAAATATAATTCAAATTTGAGTTCCTTCATGCATATTAAAAATAGTGGTAATTATTCCTCCATGCATGCTAGGATTAATGAAAATTGCTTACTTGTACACAATCATAGTTTTAAATACAATGATAGGAATAGGAGTACAAGGTAGATTAAAACCCTAGGAAAAGCATGCATCATGATAGACCTAAGACTTTTGTACCTAAGGATCAAGGCGTTAACCCCAAGAAGGGGAGACATGTGCCTAGAAAGGAGGGTAGGTCTAGGAATATCCAAAGTAGACATGTGGACACTAAGGTTAAAGGTCTAGAAAGGGAAAATCAAGCCTTGAGGGCAAGACTTGATAAATTGGAAAAGACCCTAGAGAGATTCAAGGTTGGATCTAAGGGTTTAGACATGGTGTTGGGTAGTTTAAAACTCGACTATGATAGATCAGGTTTGGGATACCGGTCTAGAATCTCCAATGCCAACAAAAAGAAGTATGCTGGGGAAGCATACAATTATGGCAAGAAGGAGAAGTCCAAGAATGACAAGGGGTGCCATTCAAAGGGAAAGAAAATAACTTAACCAAGGGCAATGTGTCCAAGGTTAAGAAGGTTAGGTTTGTAGGCCAAGAATCACCGGGGGATCACCGGTGTGGTCTAGTGTGGATTGAGTCACCTAGGGAGGTGGCTAAGGCTAATAGCTCAAGGGGGAGCTTTAAGAGCCTTTGGGGTCCATGGTAAATGGATCTTAAGAGATGGTTTCTCTAGAAAGTCTAGGTAGACTAGGAAATGTGCCAAAAGGATTGGAAGACTTGGGTAAGTCTTAATCCTAGGGAATTGACACATTAAAAGGGGTTTTAGGGAGAAAAGGATGAAAATAGGAGTATATTCAATAAAATTAAGGCTTAATGAGGTATCTTCATCCCTTCCGTCTTCTTTGAAGATTCCTTTGAATAAAGCAAGACCAAAAGCTCCTCCTGATATACCTTAAAGGGTTACCAAAAGTAAGTTTCAAGCTCAAAGGTTTTCTAACTCCTCTTTATTATAATGACAGGCCTTGTGTGGAATATTAGGGGGATAGGAAATCTTCCCTCGATTAGAAGATTGCTATATCTAAAGAATCATTATCATCTAAATTTGTTGGGTATCTTGGAGCCAATGATAGCTCTTGATGGCGATTTAATTTTAAGAAGATTTGGCTTTTCTTCGGTTTTCTCTAATTGCTCAGGTAAAATATGGTTTACTCATGATGTGAATATTGTCTGTACAGTTTTGAAGGATCATGATCAGTTTCTTCATTTAAAATTGAAATATAATATGCTTCCTTTGGATATATTGGTTACAATCGTTTATGCTAAATGCTCTAGAGTGGATAGATATGATTTATGGGAGCAGCTGGAAATTATTAGACCATTAAATGAGGAGCTTTGGCTGGTAGGTGGAGACTTTAATGTAATTGCTAATAAGTTGGAGATCTCAACTGGTATCTTCACAGGGGTAGGTGCTATAGAAGATTTTAATAACTTTATGATGATATCAGGGTTGATTGATGCAGGATTTATAGGTGATCGATTCACCTGGACAAATAACAGAATATAGAAGAGGTTGGACAGAATTTTGATCTCTAATAATTGGCAGGATAATGGGATTTCAGTCAGGGTTGAGCATTTGAATAGAACTGCCTCAGATCATTGTCCTTTGCTTATTTCATTTCCAACTGCTGAAAGAGTGGCATCTTCATTCAGGTTCCAAAAAATGTGGCTAAGACATCATGGTTTCTCTCAAACTGTTAGATTGAATTGGAACTTGCCGAGCTCTAGTTGTGGTATGCTTAATTTGCAAATTAAATTAAAGAGGTTGAAAAGCCATTTGAAATGGTGGAATAAGGAGGTCTTTGGGAATATACATAACAACATACAAAAAGCAGAAGAATAGTATAAAGAGGCAGAAAAACTCTTTGACAGTGTGCCTTCGGAGACAAATAGAGTTAACAAAAATAAGCTTCAAGCTCATCTATTTAAAACCTTGCAAATGGAGGAGGATTTCTGGAAGCAAATGGCAGCAATAAAATGGATGGGGGAGGGTGACAGAAATACCAAATTTTTTCATAATATGGTGCAGTCAAGAAGGATAGCCAATAGAATATTTCGAATATGGGATGATGGAGAGTGTTTGGAGAGCCCAGAATTGATTAAAGCATCGGGTATCAAATTTTTTGAGCAATTATTGACAGGTGAATCCTTTAATGGCAACATGACAGATCTTGATTGTATTCCAGAGTTGATTAATACAGCAGAAAATATGGCTTTAACAACCCTACCTTCTAAAGAAGAAGTAAAACAGGTTGTGTGGGAAATGAATCAAGATAGTGTGGCTGGACCAGATGGTTTTTCTGCAACATTTTATATATCATGTTGGAGTATCATTCAAGATGATGTTTTTCAGGCAGTGTTGGATTTTTTTAAAGGAGGAATATTACCAAAAGGTATGACTGCAACGACTATTATTCTAATTCCAAAGACAGAGAATGCGCAAACTTGGCAAGAATTTAGACCCATCAGTTTGTGTAATGTTTCTTATAAAATCATATCCAAATTGTTGGCAAATAGATTGCGGAAAATTTTGAATAAGATAATATCCCCAACACAAAGTGGCTTTGTAGATGACAGACTGATATCAGACAATATATTGTTAGCTCAAGAATTGACATATAAATTAAATCACCATGTCAGAGGGAGTAATGTAATAATGAAATTGGATATGGCTAAAGCTTTTGATAGAATTCAGTGGAGCTTTTTATTCAGAATTATGGAAGCCTTTGGTTTTTCAAAAAATTTTATAAATATGATTGAAAGATGTATTTCTGTAGTTTGGTATTCTATTCGCATCAATGGTCAGATGGCAGGTTTCTTTCAATCAAAGAGAGGGATACTCCAAGGAGATCCTATTTCTCCTTTTCTTTTTATTATTGCTTCTGAATTTTTATCCAGGGGTCTGGAGAAGCTTTATTGTGAAAATCCTAAGTTGGGTTTTTTTATAGGTTGCAACATGAAGATTTCACACCTAGCATATGCAGATGATGTAATAATATTCCTGAATGGATCTATTGACTGTATAAAATCGGTAAAGAAGTTTTTGACCAAGTATGAAGAGCATTCGGGCAAGCTATAAATACAATGAAGAGTTTGATTTATTTATCCAGTAGGATATCAGATAAGCGCAAGGGTTTAATTCTGGCTGAAACAGGTTTTCTGGAAGGCTCATGGCGTATGAAATATTTGGGGATTCCTCTTTACACTGGACATCGGAAATCATTTTATTTTCAACCCCTGCTAGAAAATATAAGGAAAAAGCTAATGGGATGGAATTTGTCACGGTTGACATATGGAGGACGCTTACTATTAATTCAGAGTGTGCTAGCATCTATGCCTTTATACTTGTTGCAAGTGATTCTTCCCCCACTGTCTATTCTCCATAATCTGGAGATGATATTTGCTAAGTTCTTTTGGGGTTCCACGGATAACAATAAAAAAGTTCATTGGGTGGCTTGGGAGGACATCAGTAAGCATAAAATAGAAGGAGGGTTAGGAGTAAGGAAACTTGTAGATATTAGTCTTGCAATGGCGGTTAAACTATGGTTTAGATTTAGAGAACAAAACACTTCATGGGCAACATATCACTCTAACTTTAACTGTGGCTCTTTGATGCCCTCAGAATAGGTGTCACGAATGTGGGTCTCAAAATTTAGATATTTATAAAGTTGGAAACCCTTTTTGCAATCAAAGTATGAAAACGTAGTAAAGAGGTCACAGGTCGTATTTTTCCTAGGGCTAATTGATGTTGTTTGATTCGAACACGAGTTTATGTGTCGTTTGTGAATTTTGGGTTTCAAATCAAATTTGGAGTTTGGGTTGCAATTGGAAATAAAATCACAATGAAAAATAAAGGAAACCAAACTAATGAACAAAACTTAAGGTAGATAAATGCAATGGAAGACTCAACTAATTATAACTCAATCAAACCAAAGTAGATTTCAGATTTGGAAAATCAAACATAATAACAAGTTCTATATCAATTGCATTCCAAATCCTAGGTAATTGAATCAAAACAGTGCAACCATTACGATTGAAACTGATGCAGAGTTATAACTATAATTTCGGGCATGAAGACTTGATACCGAGTGAGAAAGTGAAGCAACTTGATACCAAGAATAAAATCTGATGTGCCAAGAACTGATATTAAATGCAGAGAATTGCTTTCGAATTAACCACTCATAACTAACCAAATGCAAAGCAATCAATAAACAAATTGGTATTAAATTAGTGCCAAATTTCACTTGACACCAAGAGCAGAAATGCAAGCTGAAAATTGATACAAACCCATGCCGAATCTGCTCTTGATACAAGGTGCAGAATTCATCAACTTGATACACCAAAAATGAGACAACTATTGTGCCAAAAATTGAAATTAAATGCAGGAATTTGTAGCTGATCAATTCAGCTTGGAAAGCTAGGCTTCCAATGAAGTTATCTGCAAGGATAAGTGAAACAATTTCAACCCGAACTGACCAAGGCAGGAACAAACTGATGCCGAAGCTACTGCAGAAATTCAACCATATCTCCAATGCAGAAATTCTACAAAAACTAAATGCAATATGATTGAACAAACTGCAATTGTAATGTTCAGAAGAAATGCAGAGTCGATTTAGAAACAAACTAAAGGCAAGAAGGAATGCAGAACTTCAAGATTTGAATGCAAAATTTATACAACTGGATGCAAAGTTGATGCGCAGGTGAACAAGAATTAAATGCAGAGTTTCAGATGTCACGAATTGGATGCAAAGACAACAGATGCATGCTGAAGCAAAATTGCAGAGATGAAAATGCAGAAAAAACTGATTCGAGTGCAGTGACTCGAGTGCAGAAATTAAAAATGCAAAACTTAATCAAGCAAAGGCAATGATGCAGTGACAAATTTGAGGGTTGAAGCTACAATTGCAACTTAACTTGAGTCACTAATCGAGAATGCAGAAAAGCTGTAAAGAAACTAAAGATTACTTGGTACAAATTCAGAAGCTACAGCTAATAACACTTGCAGAAATTAAATCTGGCACGCAAGTATGATACGCAAGCAACAAAAATTGGCACGCAAGTAATGAAGTCTAAACTAATTAAAATTAATTCTGATTGTCCACTAAACAAACTCCTAAACTACCTAACTTGAAGAATCAAAACCTAATTAGGTAGAAACTAAGACTAGCGGCTGATACAGAAAAATTCAGAAACAGAATTGGCAGAAATCGAAAACTACAGCTAACACAATGGAAATTGACTAAGTAAACTAAATCTCAATCTCTCATCTCAGCTCAAAAACCCCTTGATGTCACTCAAGGATGAGCCTCGAATTGAGAAAGAAATGATCCATACAAGAAAATTACAGCAGCTGGAATAATTTTCAAAAATGAAGTAATCGGCAGAAATGAAACTGCAGCTAAACAACTGAAATTAACTAATGAAATCTAAACCACAATCACTCCATTAGCTCAAGATCTCTTGTTCGTCACGCAAAGGCTGGCATCGAACCCCTAAGCTCGGAAATTCACTGGGGAACTGAATCTGCAGTCGAATCGAGCTCAAACTCTGTTCAAGATGGAAACCCCAATCGATTTCTTCAATTCAGCCTTGTCTGATTGAACTGAAGGTGCGGGAATGAACCAAGCAATCTAGGTAACCCCTCCAGATAGCTTGGATTGATGTAGAACTGGACAAAATTGAAATCGAAGAAATCAAATGCAGAACTAAAGAAACCCTCATTCAGCACTGTTCTTGCCCAATTCCGAGCTGAAACCTCCACGGATTGCTCTCCCCAGTGACCTCAAACTTGATCTAAATGAAGAGGTGAGGTGGTCGCGCCCCTTGGATTGAAGAACTACTGAAGAAATTGAAGAACACGCGAAGAAGGAAGAAACAGTGCGGCGGAGACGCGACGACGAGAAGTGTGGAAAATTTTTGATTAAATACTTAACAATGGACGGCCCAGATTGATTTGAGAAAATCCAACGGCTGATCTTCATGTGATCTGAACCAAACTTTGATGATGTTGATCAAGGGTCAGGATCTGCCTCATGGTAGCTCAGATCCTCCATATTTGCATCGGATGGCTCAGATCAACCTGATCTTTGAATGGACAGTCTAGAACCCTCTTGGCTTGATCCAACGGTGGAATGATCTCTGATTGGGATGAAAGTCTCAGATCTTGATCTCAGTACTTGATCAGCCCTAACCCTAGCTCGGATTGCCTCAGATGATCCCAGATGGCTCAGATCTAGCCGCTTTTGAATCGGACGGCCCAGATTAATCCGAAGCTTGATAACTCGATCCGGGTCCAACTTCTGACTCAAGTTTGACCCAGTATGCCCTAGGTCCATGATCCTTTCATGCCTACAAAAATACATCAAAAATTTAGTGGCCAAATAATTCAAATATGTACAGATTTACAATTAAGTCCAAAATAAAAGCAAGTCCTAGAACCTAGGGTAAATTCACAATTCAGCAAGTAAAACATGGGTCAAACATAGATTTTAGCAACTAAAATAATCAACAAAATGATACTTATCACTCTTCACATCCGGTTATTGTTAATTTAATGACAAAAGCTTCTCCTTGTTGGCGCAGGCTTATCAAAATACGTAATTTAGCTAAACAAAATATTTGTTGGATTCAGGGAAATGGTAAAATATATTTCTGGTTTGATATTTGGTTAGATGAAGGCCCTCTTTTCAAATCTAGTGTGCCGATTGTCAACAAAGGATTAAGGGTTGAGGAATTTATAGATGGCACACATTGGAGAATGGATGAAATTGGAAAATTACTCCCGATTAACATTGTTGAAATGGTTGCAAATACTCCTTGTCTACTAGTTTCTGATCAAATAATTTGGAAACCTTCTTTAGATGGTGGTTTTTCCTTAAAATTGGCTTGGAATTGCATTCAGCAAGTACAAAAAAGGGATCCAATAAATCATGTAATTTGGAGTGGTTTGCTTAAACCGAGCATTTCTATTTTTGCATGGAGATTTCTGAAGCGGAAACTTCCTATAGACACTATTTTACAACACCAAGGTATTACTCTAGTCTCTAAATGTCAATGTTATAGCTCATTAGAGTCATGGAACCATTTGTTTTTTGAAGGTCCAATTGCTAAAGAAGTTTGGTTATATTTTGCTAATTTGTTCCATGTTAATCGGTTTTCAATATTGGAAGAATGGAGGATTGGGTCTGAATGGTTCCAAGGAGGTCATATTAAAGAGGTGATGTCATTTCTTATCGTATGGTTCTTGTGGTTAGCTAGGAATGAAGCTAAGCATGAAGGAGTAAGACAGGAGGTCCGAAATATCAAAAGAAATATATTTCAATATTGTTTGTTGGGGGAGGCTGCAGGTACCATCAAAATTAAACATTGGAAAGGTTTTACCTCGGTTGCTAAAGCATGGGGGATGGATATTAAGATAAAAGCAAGAACTTCTATTATCATGGTGCGATGGTTACGGCCAAAATTTGGAGGTTATAAACTAAATACGGATGGATGTTCGAGAGGGAATCCAGGAGAGGCTTCGTTTGGAGCCATAATTCGGGATCATGATGGGCAGTTTATAATGGCGAAACATGGTACATTGGGAGTTTCTTCAAATGTTAAAGCTGAGCTCCATGCAATTTTAATTGGGCTAGAATTATGTATAGAAAATAATCTTCTTCCAATTTGGTTGGAATCAGATTCCCTGGTGGCCTTGCGATTGATTCTATCCTCATCAGTATGCTGGGAATATAGGAAGACTATCCTGAAAATCAGATTGTTGGTGAAGAAATATTTTGTGGTTTATTCACATGTATATAGAGAAGCAAATGCGGCTGCAAATTATTTGGCTAACTTAGCTTTTAAGTGGCATGAAGAGAAAGTGTTATTCAAGCAAGATATTGATAAGATTTTATATGGTATTTGTAAGATGGATAGGTTGGGTCTTCCTCATGTTAAGATGATCCGAAACTCTTGTAATAAGGCTAAACATTAAAATGGTGGGCTTAATTCTATCCACTTCCAGTGCATTGATAAAAGTGGTTAGTATTTATTTCCTCTGGAAGTTTCAGATTAAAAATGTTTAGATCATGGGGATGTGACAAAAAATTGAAAAGAGTACCTCAGCAAATATAAGTTTATTCAGATCATTTTTCTAGAGGTGCTTTCAAGGTTTGTTCGATGAGTAAGCTGGCTGAATTGTTTTCTTTCTGATAGGCCAATGTCATTTCTGAACACAATATTTCTTTTCTCTTTATAATGACTGCTGAGTCATGTTAAGGATAATGTTCTTGTTGTTGAATCTGTTATTGAAATGTCTTATTTAACAAGGTTTAGGGAGGTTCACAGCTATGGGAGAACTGGTTTTCTTTTTCATGAGTATCTGTTCTAACAGGGTTGTCTATAATCCTGTAATCTTGTCCTCTTTTAAGGATAAAGGATGCTCATATTTTATTTTAGCATACATGCCTGCTTGCGGGTTGGTAGTGGATTTATTTGATTATGTTTCTGTAGCAGACATTGAATTTTTGAGACCTTGCAGTGAGTATCAGTATGTTAATAGAGATGTCGACAGGAATTGGATTGATTGTAGACTGTATATGCTGAAATCTTTAAAACTGAAGATTGATGATATGGGTTTCAAAATGATATGTTTACATTCAGTAGGCTGAATATGCTAAAATATGCTGATTTGTATGTAGATCTGTATGCTTATATGCTTATATGCTGAATATGCTGATCTGTTAACATTCAGTAACTGCCAAAGGAAATTATGGAACTTGTTCTGTGTACTTGTTCTGAGTATTGGTTGATAGTTATTATGCTCGGCTGAAGGCTACTCTTGCTAAAATCTGTTGTAATGAACATACTGAAGGATGCTCTTTCTGATATATAGCTTGGCCAACTGATTGAAAAAAGATGATGTTAACACTTGGTAGGATGAAAATGCTGAATATGCTGATCTGTATGCTTATAAGTCTAATGATTTAATGGTGGGCATTTATGATGGCTAGCCATAATTTCTGCTGGATTCCTTAATTTGTCTATCATTGGATTTATTGATATGACTCTGATGCAGTCTCCGGAATTCATGGATCTTTTTCAGTATTCTTGTTCTGAAAATTTGTTGACATTGTTCGACTGAAGTAGCTCTTGCTGAAATTTGTTGCAATGTACACATTGAAGGCTGAAGGATGCTCTTTCTGATATTTGAGTGGTATTATGCTTGGAGAAGATCACCTGAAACTACCTCCGGCTGAATGGTAGTGATATATAGCTTGGCCAACTGATTGGCAAAAAGTTGTGAAATTGGTAAAAAAAGGAGATGTGGCATGGAGTCCGGAGGTTCCCTGTTTGCTAATGTTCAGAATTTTGGACTTCTCATCAAAAAAGGAGATGAATATTTCGAAGAGCTGGCTGATTATATAAAAACATCCCTAGCCAATATTTCCTTTTGATTTCACAATTGTAAATTCAGTTTGGTCTTTATTTGTAATACTATATTAGAAGGTTAGGTTCGGTCCCCCTTCTAATATGGTTTTTTTCCTACTTCTTGGAATAAGATTCTTTTCTTTCAAAAAAAATACCATATAATTTAGTGCTAAAATATATCATGGTCAGGTATTAGAAGATATATCAAGGAAAGACCACAATTAGGACTTTTGGGACAAGTTTAAATGATAAAATTTAGGAGAAGTTGAGTTTCGTGTCAATCTTAGGATTTGGAGTACATTTATTTGGAAACATATTTTTCCCAAGTAGACATAGGTTCCACAAATCTCTCCACGAAATTTCAGATTTTTTGAAGATTTGAGGAATTATTTAGGCATTTCTGAAATTGGGCTGAAAACCTGAAATTCAGGTATCAGTCGACTGCCCTGGGGGCAGTCGACTGATCCGAGTGAATTCAGCCGTGGAACCATTCTGTTCGATTTGCCATTTGACTGCACTGGGGGTAGTCGACTGATCCATAGGTTCCAGAATGAAAGACATATTGGATAG
>JAGFNQ010003091.1:13827-45625 GCA_024364735.1 Boesenbergia rotunda
CACCGCCACGACTCAAGTTCTTTGCCTTCATCATCCTTAAGAGGGGTGAATCCCTCCTTCACCGCGAACCAAGTGTTGATGTCCATCTTTAGGTAATATTCCATCTTCGATCTCCAATATTGGAAATCAGCACCATCGAAGAATGGAGGTCGGGTGGTGGAGAAGCCTTCCCTCAATGCAATGGATGTAGCTCTCGGTTGTTAATCCGCAAAAATAGAGCCCCAAGCTCTGATACTACTTGTTGGAACCCGGATAGCTAGAGAGGGGGGGAGGTGAATATAGCCAAACACTTTGACCTTTGGCACTTATCAAATTTCTGCACTCAACCTTATCAGTAGCACAGCGGAAGAAACAATGGAAACAAAGCAGTGCAGAAAATAAAGACAGAAAACGAAGGCAAACAAACACAACTAGCAAGATCGCTAACAAGGAGGATTTACAAGGTTCGGGGATAACTTGCCCCTACTCCTTGGCGTGCCCTTAAGGTGGGCGATCCCTTGATCGTCGGCAGATCAAGCCCCGGTTATCACCGGATAGAAAGCAACCTCCTTCTCGGTGGAGAAACCTCTCCACAGCGTTTCAATCACAGATATATGTTTAAGCACAATGAAATAATGAGAAAGATCTTACTTAGCACTTAGCAAAGATAAGAACACAGCAAGCTCCCTCAGAGCTCCACCCAGTGACGATCTCACGCAAGAGCCCTCTCCTCGTGTCTTCTCGCTGTTGGACTCGGAGCTTCTTGTTCCCTCCTTCAAGCGCTCAAGTAATGAATGGTTGCTTCACAGATTGTAGTTGCTTGCACAAGATGATGGAACTTCAGAACACGTAAGCAAGATGTGAAGAACACAAAGGCGCAGCAAGAACTCAGTTCGCAAACTCTAGAACTCTGCTTCAACGAAGCCTTCTTCCGCCCTTTTGTTTCTCCACTCAGCACCAGATGACAGCATCTCCTGCAGCCTCCAGCTGCTTCCCTACCAACGCTAGCTACCACTGAGCCCTCCCTAGACTTCCTGAGCTCCCCTCAGCCAAGCTCCAGTCAGCAGCTCCAGTCTGCAGGTCCAGCCGTTGCAACCTAAGATGGAAAACGGACAAACCTGCTCCAAGGAAAGCCTCCATTGACTTCTCCTTGAGTGTTTGAATCCTTCCCTGTCACCTGCAGCTTGATCAGAGTATTAGAACAACATATCACTCAGTAAATCAAGAATCAGAAGTTAAGCGCAGAGAATCGGATACGTTCAGACGCGATCAGAGCGTCTGACAGTGCATTTTGAATTAAAGTGATCGGTCACCGGACTGATCAGAGAGCCTCCTGATCGGTCACCAGACCGATCAGGCTAGGTCCAGACCGATCAGGCTCCGTCATGATCGGTTCCCAATGCTCAATTAGAAATCGCGATTTCTTTGGGACTCTCCTGGATCGATCACTAGACCGATCCCAGGTTGTGGATCGATCACCCGACCGATCCACCCCTTTATCGGGCGATTTCTGAGCTTCGCAGTCCAGACCTCTTGTTCGATCACCGGACCGATCAGGAAACCTCCTGATCGGTCACCAGACCGATCAGGTCGTGACCAGACCGATCAGGCTCCGTCCTGATCGATCATAGAGAGGAACCTACAATGCTGGATCATTTTCCAGAACGATCTGCACAGTGATCTTGATCGGTCACCAGACCGATCAGGAGCAGTTCAGCAAGGGAACTCAACCTCACTGTTTGCTCCCTGATCGGTCACCAGACCGATCAGGAGCAAAGCAATGGGTGAAACGCATACTCCCTGATCGGTCACCAGACCGATCAGTCATCGCTGGATCGGTCACCAGACCGATCCATGAAGGAGCACCATGCGAACTCCCTGATCGGTCACCAGACCGATCCAGGGGCTCCAACCTAGCCCTCCAAGCTAGGGTTTCATCCACCTTAGCCCTCCAAGCTAAGGATTTTTCACCTAACCCTCCAAGTTGGGAATTTGCACCTAACCCTCCAAGTTAGGACTTTTCACCTAGCCCTCCAAGCTAGGACTTTTCACCCAACTCTTCCGGATTAGGACTTTCCAAACCTAGCCCTCCATGCTAGGACCTGACCCTCCAAGCCAGGACTTTTTCACCTAACTTTCCAAGATGGGACTTTTCACCTAACCCTCAAAGTTAGGACTTTTCACCTAGCCCTCCAAGCTAGGACTTTTCACCCACCTCTTCCGAATTAGGACTTTTCACACACCTAGCCCTCCATGCTAGGATTTTCAACACCTAACCCTCCAGGTTAGGATTTTTCAACACCTAGCCCTCCAAGCTAGGATTTTCATACCATGCCTGATGCCCGACCAGGACTTAATCATAATCATCATAATCAACCTAAACTAAAATCGATTTCAACACCAAAATAACAATCAGGGTCAGACTGCATCAACACTAAGGATCAAGACATTAACCCCAAGAAGGGGAGACACATGCCTAGGAAGGTGGGTAGGTCTAGGAATGTCCAAAGTAGACATGTGGATTCTAGGGTTAGAGATCTAGAAAAGGAAAAATAAACCCTTGAGGGCAAGGCTTGATACATTGGAAAAGACCCTAGACAGATTCAAGGTTGGATCAAAGGGTTTAGACATGGTATTGGGTAGTCTAAAACCCAACTATGATAGATCAAGTTTGGGATACCGGTCTAAGGTCTCCAATGCCAAGGAAAAGAAATGTGCTAAGGTAGCATATAATTATGGCAAAAAGGAGAAGTCCAAAAATGACAAGGGGGTGCCATTTGAAGGTAAAAGGAATGACTTAACTAACGACAAGGTGTCTAAGGTTAAGAAGGTTAGGTTTGTAGGCCAAGAATTACCGGGGGCTCACTGGTGTGGTCGAGTGTGGATTGAGTCACCTAGGGAGGGGGCTAGGGCTAAGAGCTCAAGGGGGATCTCTAGGAGCCTTTGGGGTCCATGGTAAATGGATCTCAAGAGATGGGTTCTCTAGGAAGTCTAGGCGGACTAGGAAATGTGCCAAAAAGGATTGGAAGACTAGGGTAAGTCTTAATCCTAGAGAATTGGCACATTAAAAGGAGAATTATTGAGAAAAAGATGAAAATGGATTATATTTGATAAAAATTGAGGTTTAATTTGTGAACACCATATAATTCAGTGATAGAAATGAATTATGATCAAGTATAAAAAGATACATTGAGGAGAAGTCATAATTAGGACATTTGGAGAAGATTAAATGATACAATTTAGGAAAAGTTGAATTTCGTGCCAATCTTGGGATCTGAAGTACATTTGTTTAGAAATATATTTTTCCCAAGTAGACATAGGTTCCACAAATCTCTCCACAAAGTTTCAGAATTTTTGTGGATTTGTAGAATTAATTAGGCATTACTGAAACTGGGCTAAAAACCCTGAAATTCAGGTATCAGTCGATTGCCCTAGGGGGCAGTCGACTGATCTTACATAGAAAGCATTCTGTTTGTTTTGGCAGTCGACTGCACTGGAGGCAGTCGACTGATCCATAAGTCTAAGAAGAAGAGGCATATTGGATAGCAAGAAACTGCAAAATTGGATGATAGGATATGACTTTGGATTAACATCCTTGATTATGATTTCATATTCCTTGAATAAAGGTTTGCCTTATGGTATGGATATCATGGAATTCAAGGAAGATTGATAAGTGCGTATTTACCTAAGGATAAGAGATAAAAAGGGAGAGGCTTTCATCATATTGAGGATATGGAAAAGGAAAAATTTGAGGACAATTCCATGTGTAAATTGATAATGGTTAGAGTTGATAAATACAAGGAATCATGAATAAAGTTCAAAGTTGATACAAAATGCCAATGTTTAAGGAAATTAGAATTGATACCAAAAGTCAAGCAGATTTATTATTCTTCATGGAAATATATTTTTCTATCATGGGGTATATCCTAGCAAATGTGCTTGCAAACTCTTAGATTGTTTAAGGTTTTGTTGAGTTCATTTTGGCGCTAGGGATAAGGTTGCTTGGGGCAATCCTTTAATGGTGTCCAAGGGGGAAGAACTTGGTTGTTAAGTTGGGGAGAACTTAGCTTTGTGTTATGGTGTTATGTTGAGTAGAACTTC
Source organism: Boesenbergia rotunda (assembly GCA_024364735.1). NCBI lineage: Eukaryota > Viridiplantae > Streptophyta > Magnoliopsida > Zingiberales > Zingiberaceae > Boesenbergia > Boesenbergia rotunda. Next base: position 17,908 of record JAGFNQ010003091.1, read on the forward strand.
ACCTAGGTAAATTGAAAATTGGGAGAAGACATAGGTCAAGGAGGAGGTTGCCTCTTGTTTACCTTAATTTTCATAGGAAATTTTGGGGTTTGTGTCAAACTTGGGAATGGTGATAGATACATTGTGGAATGTAATTTTTCCAAGTAGGTATGGGTACCACAAACTTCTCCACGAAATTTGGAAATTTTTAGAGATTTGTGGAATTTCTGGCGCATTTCTGAATTTGGCCAGAAAAGCTAATTTTCAGAGTATCAGTCGACTGCCCTGGGTGGTCATGGCTAGATTGGGTATCCAGCAAGTGATTGGTGTCCAAATGATGTAAAACAAGTGTATGGGGGGGGGGGGGTTAGTACACTATGTTTAGGATCATTGAGGATTAAAAGAACCAATAATTTGGATATTGTTTGGTCTTTTTGATGTTAGGCAAAGGGGGAGAAGTGTTGGGTTTAAGTTGGAAAACCAAACACACCTTTGCAAGGAAATCCTAGGTCTAGGGGGAGACTAGGTGAAGGGGGAGCATGGTTGCTCCATTCTTGGCGTAAAGGGAACCTTGGAGAGGTTCTTAAAAAGCCTTTGTAAGTCCAACGTAGGGGGAGCTTTGGAGAGCTTTAAAAAGCCCGTTTTAGTGAAAAGTCCTAACTTAGAGGGTTAGGTGTGGGATGCCTTGGGATATGATCCATACATATTTGTATTTGCATATTCATTGGCGGTGTAAGTCCAAGATGGAGTCTTGGCAATGTAAGTCCAATTATTTGTTTAGCATTGTTATTGCTACTTATTACTATTTGTTTTCCCTAACTTAATCGTATTGCCAAACATCAAAAAGGGAGAGATTGTTGAGGCAATCTATGGTCCGGAGTGACCATGTGTTTTGATGTTTGAGCAAAGGGCTTAAGTTAGGTTTTCCCTTATGATCTAATATGTGTATTTGAGTGTGCAGGATGTGCAGGTTACACATATGGACTTAGCTGGATGGCTTCGGTATGGTGAAGGGTTTCATAGAGACAAGCTAGAGGCTTGTGTGCACCCGAGAGACCTTGGCATAGCAGGGATGATGAGCCGAGGGGCGTGGACTTCGAGACGTACGTGAAGGATGACATGGAGACAAGCTGGAGGCTTGTGTGCATCCGAGGGACGAGGGCCGAAGATGAAGAGGGCGCGAAGGCAACAGTCAAGGTTGCTGATGAAGAGTCAACTGAGTCAAGGGATAAGAGCCGAGGGAGGAGGACTCCAAGGGCAAGCCGGGAAGTGGACTTTAAAGGGTACACGTGAAGGGTGGCATGGAGGCAAGACGAGGACTTGCGTGTGCATCCGAGGGACAATAACCGGTGGAAGAGGACTTCAAGGGGCATGCCAAGGGAGTGTACCTGAAGGAACGCGTGGAGGAGGGTCAACGGAGTGAGTAGGAGTGTTGTTGTAAGCTGGGCAGTTGATTGGTAATGTAGCAGTCGACTGCCAAAACTCACAGTGTGTATTTGGCCCTGTACCAGTCGACTGCTCTGGGAGCAGTCGACTGGTGAGTAGCCAGAATTCGAACGTTGGGGCTGTCAACGGTCGAATCTGGGTGGGGGCAGTCGACTGCCCTGGGAGCAGTCGACTACCAGCGGGTTTTCCAGCTTGAGTTCTATTTAAAGAGAACTCGGTTTGGGCTGGGAGCTTTTGACGAAATGAGCTTGGTTAGAGCTCATTAGTAGTCTAAGTGCTCAGGTTGTGTACTCAAGGTTATGGCGAGGTTTCTTCACCCAGAAGGAGCTACACGAGCTAGCCGGAGGGCATCCGGGGAGTGATCCGCCGAAGGATCACTACAAGAAAAAAGTTAAACAACAACGCTTTTTCCGCGTTGTCGTTAATGCTTAAAAAGCGTTGTTGATGAAGCCGTTGTAGAAAGTATATCTACGACAACGCTTTTTCCGCGTTGTGGTTTGGAGCAAAGACAACGCTTTTTTCGCGTTGTCTATTGGGTTTTAAAAAGCGTTGTTATTGACGCTGTTGTTAAAAGTTGGGTATCAAAGACAACGCGGAAAAAGCGTTGTGGTTTGGCACAAAGACAACGCAAAAATCGTGTTGTGTATTGTTACTTAAAAAGCGTTGTCTTTTTAATAGGCAGTGTTTTTCACAATTTATAATATTCACAATTTATAAACATTTTTATTCACAATTGATAATATTCACAATTTACAATATTCACAATTTACAAGCATTTTTATTCACAATTGATAATATTTACAATTTACACTGATAATAGTTTACAAAATTCACTTATAATACAGTGCATTATTTACAAAAGTGTTTGTATTCCATATTAAATACAAAAAATATCTCAATTCACAAGTTCTATAAAACTTCATCATTCACAAGTTGTTCTTTGGGGCTGCTTGTTAACTCGATCTGTTTTAACACTGCATAAAAAGAATTATCAACCATGAACCATTTGCAAAGTTCAAAGAGTTAAAAAAAAATGAAAAAAAAACGCCAAATCTTCAAGGACTTACTTTTCTTCTGTTTTGTTGTCTCCTTCAGCAACTGTACCACTTGCTGAACTGGAAAAGCAAAGCTTACTCTGGAAATTGACATGAAAAAAATTACTCTGAAGCTTTATTCAGAAAACTGTAAAGTACAATTTCATTCATTCAGTACTGACCCAACAGCCCTGGTCAACCTAAAATAACCATTAATTCTATACATAGGCTTTCAAAGCAGCACACTAGTTTTTTGTGCTTACTTCAGGGTGGTATATCGAATTTGTGGTTTTCCAGTAGAACAGGATCACAGAAGAGAGGCCTCACATCAGTAAAAATAAGTGAAGGATGAAAAAATTACAGCAATTGAGGTATTTTGTAGAGGTTAAAGCGTTATGATTTGTAAAAAAGTTAGTCCTGTTAAGAATGACTGCCATGACAACTAATAGTTATCTTCACGCCATCTTCCAGAAGAGAATAGAAGGTCTAAGTTTCTGGTCTCATGCTTTCACAACCCAACTATCAAAAGGACAGGTGAAAATATATAATGTATTGTTCTACATCTACTACCTACCAGGAAACAATAAGGGAGTTCGTGGAATCTAAACAATGTACAATGCCACATGACACTGAACTATTAAAGAAAAGAACTTGGCAAAATAACTATATGAACTCATGCAAAAAAACATTCAGTATAACAAGATTCCAGACGAATACACTTCTAATATTTATTGTACAAAATTTATGTACATCTCCCTAGAGCTGTAAAGGGACTTCAAAGTTTGTTTTTGCTGAATGCTTAATTTCTATTTTTTTTAGAAAGGGGCAGTTAGAAAAGCATGTGAATACTATATGAGTGTACAACCAATATTCATCAATTGGGTCTCCCAGTAAACATTTTATTCTGCCAAGTATATATCTAGGCTTTGTTCAAAAAGTACGCCTTGCAATGCTGGTTAATACAGAATTCTGCTATAGGTTTTGCCTACAACTAAAGGTGACTATGCATCATGCATCATAATAGAATTTAACCAAACAATGAAAAAAAGCTATATATACATATACCATTATTTCAAATCCATATATCTGTTTCTTCTGATATATATTGCGATTGTCATACTATTTCATATTTAAACAATTCCCAAACATCAAATGATCATGTTTTGAAAATCTAAAGTACCATTAAAGCATGGTGAATAAGCTTGTAGCTGAGCTAAAGCTTGTTTATGAAGTAGCATCAAAACTTGTCAACATATTCAACTTAAGTTGGGCTTCCAAACTGCTAGGGGACAATAACATTTCTGAAAATGAGCTAAAAAAAGGAGTTTGAATTCAATAACAATTTATACAGCATATTCATTTTAAGAAGCAAACATGAAATATTTTGAACACCAGTCATCCACAACCCTCCCGTAACAGCAATATGTAGACAAAACAGAAGGTGCATTGCAGGTAACAAATATCTAATGGTATCAAATAAAGTTAGTGAAATATCTGCATTAACACAAATAAGACTGCTTCACATACCTCCATATGTTACAACTACAAAAGAATTCATCTAAACATACCTAGATGGACTTGTGAGGTAGAGACATGCTCGTTTGCAGTTTGTAGCATCTACATGCTCAACTAACAGGTCAACATCTTCCTCCTATATATTACACTGACAGAAGATTACAAAAGCTAAAAAATTTACACTGATAACTATTATACAGATATCTTGTAATTGCATATTAATGCAAGCAAACATTCTTTCACTGCATGTGACAAGTTTTCCAAACTCACAAGTTTTACAACACATCATCAATTACTTAAGAGTTTCACGAGTTTTTCAATTCACAAGTTTCATAATCAATCCGCGATTGGGGCCAACTTCTGAAGCTCGATCTCATAACTATCCTTTAACACTGCCTAAAAAAATGGAATTAGAAATTATAGAAAATACAATATAATGTAAGCTACTTTTAAAAAAAACATCATTCCATGAACTTAAATCTAAATAGAATAATGATCTTGTATGATTCCAAACCTATTCAGAAATATGATCTTGAGTATCAAGTGCCTTGGTCAGAATATCCTCTTTTGGTCCTTCAATTTGCAGCTTACCCTCCCTCTTTTGTTGTATATATTCATCCTGTTATGGAACATTAAAAGAAATTATTATTATACAAGGTATCATTTTATTAAATTTACAGGTTTTATGTATTGTTAATTTGCTTACAATCTTGTGGACTGTGTTCACCAAATCTTCTCCTTGAAACTCTCCTCCTTTGTTGGCGCGTCCTTTCTTCCACATAATAGCTCTGTTGATGTCTTTATCATCACATAATTCATTCGCCTACAACAAAGAAAAATCAAATGACAAATGTGAAATAATTTTATGTGAATCATTTGGAATGGTTCTTAAAGGAAATATAGTTTACAAATACTTACAATTTCTTCAGCAAAGCGTGCATATCCTTTGCGTGAGAGTCGATGAGGATATCTATTCTTTTTCCTTCGCTCTTTATTATCATCACTAAGTTTCTAGTTATTTCAAGCATGGGATATATTAAATTTGAATAATACATAGTGACTTTTGGTCGAACAGTTTCAAAAGAAAATATATTAAGAAACTTACAATGAATTCTTCTGAAATCCGACTAATGACAAACGCACGCCAATCTTCTCTTGTAATTTCAAAGCCAACAGGTGGCTCATTCAGCTCCTCAGGTTTGTCACGCCTACTCATAATGAATTTTTGGGTGAGATGGGTTTTGTATTGCCTCCACTTACTGTTTGCAGATCTCAAACATCCCTTTTTCCACCTTGAATCCACATTATACATCAACTGTACATCACATAAGTGGAAAACATTAATAAGATTAACACAGACGACATTAAATATATATAATTAGAAGGTAAAGATTATAATTGTTAAAAATTGCTAACTTACATTCACTGATTCCCATATTAATTCTTTACTAGCAGCTGGGACATGCTTCCATGTCTTGTATTTAATATTAATTTTTTGCCGAGCCAGCACACCAATGTAACTTTGCATTGCTACAGCAGCTGGTCCTATCGGTTGTCCTAATTGATTGAATGACACATCCTTTCGAATACCTTGCATTCTTTGCTTCGAAAGCTTATCTAACTGTGTCCGACCTCTAGAAGTTCTTGAGGTGGTGGTTTCTTTGGAATCCGCCACTCTATCAACTGTAACGACCCGGAAAATTCTCTTAATATTTTATTAAAATATTAAGCATGTCTAGATAATTTTCCGAAGGACCTAGAGGCATTAATACGAACATTGGCCTAGGAAATCCATGTTTTCTCATTTAAATTGAGGAAACCAAGTGCTAATGGGCCTTATATGGGCTTCCTAGTACTATGATTATAGGTGGACTTCTAGGAAGAATTAGTATAAATATAAATATGAAGTTATTTGGGCACATTAACATGATTATGGGAAAGTATTAGCCTAACGTTCCCATCTAAATTGAGGAATTTGGTACTAATAGGCTTTAAATGGGCTCCAAAAATAGGTATTAATTAGGTAAAATTAATATAAATTAGGTAAAATTAATATAAATATAAAAGAATTTTATTTAAGAATATTGGCATAATTATGGATGATTTTAGGGGAATTTTCAGAATTATAAAAATAAATAATAAAATAAATGAAATAAAAATAAAAATAAAAATAAATGTGCATGAGCAGCAGCTGGTCCTATCGGTTGTCCTAATTGATTGAATGACACATCCTTTCGAATACCTTGCATTCTTTGCTTCGAAAGCTTATCTAACTGTGTCCGACCTCTAGAAGTTCTTGAGGTGGTGGTTTCTTTGGAATCCGCCACTCTATCAACTGTAACGACCCGGAAAATTCTCTTAATATTTTATTAAAATATTAAGCATGTCTAGATAATTTTTCGAAGGACCTAGAGGCATTAATACGAACATTGGCCTAGGAAATCCATGTTTTCTCATTTAAATTGAGGAAACCAAGTGCTAATGGGCCTTATATGGGCTTCCTAGTACTATGATTATAGGTGGACTTTTAGGAAGAATTAGTATAAATATAAATATGAAGTTATTTGGGCACATTAACATGATTATGGGAAAGTATTAGCCTAACGTTCCCATCTAAATTGAGGAATTTGGTACTAATGGGCTTTAAATGGGCTCCAAAAATAGGTATTAATTAGGTAAAATTAATATAAATTAGGTAAAATTAATATAAATATAAAAGAATTTTATTTAAGAATATTGGCATAATTATGGATGATTTTAGGGGAATTTTCGGAATTATAAAAATAAATAATAAAATAAATGAAATAAAAATAAAAATAAATGTGTATGAGCCAAGGATTGAACCTTGGACCTCTTCTACAACCATGTAAGCCTTAACCAACTCACCTAGCAAGGAATTCTTGTGAGGAAAGGAAGTGAATGGTGGTTAAATGGTAGAAGAAGATGAAGGGTCATGGAAAACTCTTCATTCACCACTTTAATGGTTGATTAATAAGGGGGTTTGGGAGTTTCATTCTTCATGCCATCAATTGCATTTGCTTCTCTCTTCCTTCTCCATTCTTGCTGAGCACTCAAGGAGGACTTCTCCCTTGAGAAAACTTCACAAAAAGTCTCATCCTCCAAGATCTAAGGTCTTCTCAAGTTTCCAAGGGCTAGGTGTAGTCAAGTCTTCTTCCTTCTTTCCATCCAAGGTCTAAAAATCAAGAAATCTAAGGTAAGACTCCCTCACCTGTGGTATAATGGTTTCATATGATTTTTATGATTTTTAGCATGATATATTGATGGATTTTGGGGGTTGGAAGTGGAAAAGAAAGAAAAACCAAGAAAGGTTGGTTGATAGGTCTCGGCCACCAAGATTTAAAGGTCCATAAATATGCTAAAAATCTGTTTAATGTTATGTAATGTTCCCTTATTATGTGTAGAGGTTATGTATAATTTTTGGAAATTTTTAGAGTACTCTAGGACACCCTAGAGTTTCGGCCAACATGGAAGAAGCAAAACCCAGAACCTTAGGTTCAAGGGTTTCGGCCACCATGATTTAAAGATCTATAAATATGATAAAAATCTGTATAATGTTATGTAATGTTCTCTTATGATGTTTAGAGGTTATGTATAATTTTTGGGAATTTTTAGAGTTCTCTAGGACACCCTAGAGTTTCGGCCAACATGAAAGAAGCAAAACCCAGAATCTTAAGTTCAAGGGTTTCGGCCACCATGTTTTAAATGTCTAAAAATATGTTAAAAATCATGATAATGTTATTTAATGTTCCCTTATGATGTTTAGACACTAAGTATAATTTTTGGGAATTTTTGGGATACCCTAGAGGCCCCATATGTTTCGGCCAACATGAAAGAAGCAAAACCCAGAACCTTAAGTTCAAGGGTTTCGGCCACCATGTTTTAAATGTCTAAAAATATGTTAAAAATCATGATAATGTCATTTAATGTTCCCTTATGATGTTTATACATTAAGTATAATTTTTGGGAATTTTTGGGATACCCTAGAGGCCCCATATGTTTCGGCCAACATGAAAGAAGCAAAACCCAGAACCTTAAGTTCAAGGGTTTCGGCCCCCATGTTTTAAATGTCTAAAAATATGTTAAAAATCAGGATAATGTCATTTAATGTTCCCTCATGATGTGTAGAGGTTAAGTATAAATTTTGGGAATTTTCGGGGTACCCTAGAGGCCCCATATGGTTCGGCCAACCCCAAGGACCCAAGGGTTAGGGTTGAGTCTTTAACCTCAACTTATGTTTATGTGTTGCCATGATATAAGGATGATGGATGGCGATTGTGTGAATTTTCACATGGCCATGGGACTCCACAAGTTTCGGCCATATAAGGGTTAATAGGGTAAAAGTTAAGATTTATTTCAAGTAAGGGTCTCAATGGCCCTATGGTAAGATGTGATTTATGTTTATGAATGATATGCCATGTTATGAATGATATGCCATGTTTACGAATGATATGCCATGTTTATGGATGATATGCCATGTTATGAATGATGTGCCATGTTTATGAATGATATGTCATGGTTATGCATGATAAGAATGAAAATGATGAATGAAGGTTAAGTATGATGAATGAATGAATATGCTAAACGGCACGGTCGATGGTCGACGGTACGACGGTCATATGGACCGGTAAATGGGCCGGTAGACGGGCCGAGCCGTAACAAGTTATGTTATGATAAGTATGCCATGAATGACTTATGAATGATGAAGCATGCAAAGTATTTTATTTTATTTTATGGGCTTGTACCGGACCTAAGGTCCACGGTTCTGGACTACCGATGATGCTGTCCACGATTTGGGACTACCGATGATGCTGTCCTTACGGTTCGGGACTACCGATGATGCTGTCCTTACCCTAGTAGGTCGAGATTAGCTACCTCGTATTTACATAGGGATGCGCGCATATGATGAATGAATGTGGTACAAGCCAGGGTCCAATGATGTTATGATGATGATTTAAAAAGCATGTTTTAAAGATTAAGCATCTTTATATATATATATATATATATATATATATATATATATGCACAGTTGTTACATGCATCCATTCATGTTATGCATTACGTTATGAAAAGTATGTTTATGAAAAGTATGTTCATGAAAAGGATGGTTATGTCATGATTTATTTATATTTATGCCATGATTTATTTATGTTTATGCCATGATTTTTATGTCATGATTTATTTATGTTTATGCCATGATTTTTATGCCATGATTTATCTATGTTATGCCATGATTTTTATGCCATGATTTATCTATGTTAATGCCATGATTTTATGCCATGATTTTACTTATGTTCATGTTAGTTTAGGATGCCATGATTTTATGCTAGTTTAGAATGTCATGCTTTGATTATGTTTATGCTAAGTTAGGATGCCATGCTTCTATTTATGTTCATGTTAGTTTAGGATGCCATGATTTAATTATGCTTATGTTATGTTAGAATGCCATTATTTTATTTATGCTCATGCTAGTATAGGATGCCATGATTTTAATTAGGTTATGCCATGCTATGAATGTTTACGATGTTTATGGATTGTGTCTATGCCATGCTATGAATATTTATGATGTTTATGTTTATGCCATGCTATGAATGTTTATGATGTTTATGTTTATGTCAAGTATGATGTCATACATGAATGTTTATGGTTATGTTTATGTCATGCTATGAATATGATGAAGCCATGTCCATGACATGTCGAATGAATGCTAAGTGATGATAAGGATGACGATCTAAGTCAAGCATTAAGTATGCTAATGTTTCATATGTTTATGATTAAGTGACGGATGGTTTTAGTGGGTAGGAAAGAGTCTTACTAAGCCTGTGTGCTTATAGTCTTATTTTCTTATACCGCAGATCACGCAAGGGGATAATAAGGAAGCAGCAGGAGGGCATTGCAGAATGTGTGTGATAGTGACTTGGCCAAGAGACCATATGTTTGTTTGTCTTATGATAGAACTCTACCTTTACTACTAAGTACTTGAATATGACTCTATGACATGATGCTAATGTATGACATGATGCTAAGTATGATATGATGCTAAAATATGGCATGATGCTAAGTATGATATGATGCTAAGTATAAAGTTAATATGCCAAGCTTCCAGGTTATGATGGTAGGAATGGTAGTAAGTGCATGTAGGTGTAAGTTTAAAGTTTTCCGCTGCATTATGATGTCTACATGCCTAAGTATGTTAATGTAACGCCGCTTTATGATGGTCTATAAAAAAAAAAAAAAAGTGGGCGTTACAGGTTGGTATCAGAGCAGTAACCATCTCACTAACACACACATCAAGCCCTCTCCTGCAGCTTCCAAGTAAGTACCTTTAAGTGTATTTTATGTTCTATTATGATGCTAGAATTATGATACCTATGACTCTAGAATATGCAAGTATGAACCATGATTATGATGAAAGGTACTTTGAGATAAGTACCTATGAACGATATATATTTTGGTATTTTATCTTATTTTAGGAATTAAATATTTAGAATAATATAGGGGTAGGAAAAAACTGATATTGGTCATACTTGTCCGTTAGAAAGGAAAGCAGGGTTAGAAGACAGGGTAACATAATTAATGAGAATTTATGAATGAGAAATAAACTATAAGTAGGTAGAGTAGCTAGAAGATTTTAGCTCACTTAAGGCGATATAACTAAGTGAGTAACTATATGAATATATAGGTTTATAGATAACTTAACAAACTAGAGTGTAGATAGAAGAGAAATGTAGTATTTGTTATACTAGTGTTATATCCTAAAAAGAATTGTCATTTTTAATAGGCTAGCCGCTATATTTAAATAAATAGGTTATTAGTCAAAGACTGGGTATCTGGTAATGAGATTAAATATAGTATTTTATGAATTTAATGGAGAAATTAACAGAGACCGTATGCATTATAGGTTAGGTAGTTAAAACAGAGTAAGTAACTCAAATAACTAGAATAGGAAGTAATATGATGAGCGATACATGAGTTTAGGTAATCTAAATATGCGACAACGATGAGGGCTGGAATTGGTAAAGGACTACGACCGTGAGATCTTCTACCATCCAGGGAAGGCAAACAAAGTGGCCGATGCACTCAGCCGGAAGTCAAGTGCCACTTTGATGTCCATGTCTAGATTACCCCGACCACCCAAAAGGGAAAATTCTGAGGGTTGGGGGTCGAGGTCATCTCCGGATGACTTTCTACCATGACAATATCGCCGATGCTATTCGAGGACATACTAGAAAAAAAAAATGGGGATCCGAACCTTCAGAGAATCAAACAGGAGATTCTTGAAGGGAAGGGCGATGGTTTTCGTATCGCCGACGGAGGAGTACTACATCTTAGGGATCGTCTATTTATCCCTAATGATTTGGAATTAAGAAGAGTTGTGAACCAAGGCAAGTTTGTACTGTTGATGAAAGACGCCTGTTAATATTTAGCAATAAGCCTAGAGTAAAGAGAGGATAGTGCTCTATTAATGGAGGCTTATTTACTATAGTATTAAGGGAGTAGAGTATTTGGTGTAGATATTGTAAGAGATTATAGTAGTTACGAAGTGAAGACTTAGTGATGTATGTCTGTTAGGAACAGATTATGGTGTGAAGTTATTTGGCTTTAAACAGATATACATCGTAGTAGCAATAGAGTAATATTCTTGATATAAGAAAGAGAGAGGGTAAGAACTAGATATATAAAGGAAAGAGTGATAGGGATCAGTGAATAGGACCTTAGCTATAACTCACTAAATGTTAATATTATCAAAGGCAAGAATGTAGTAAGAACTCTAGGTCAAGCAAACTTACCAGGTGAAACAATCTAATAAACTATAGATTTTTGGGAAAAGATTGACCTAGGAATATTTTATAAATTCTAGTTAGAAAAAAATGAGACGATAGTTAAAGTAGAGTTGAGTAATGTTGTCAATTGGCAAACCTTGACTGCTTGATGAAAAACTCTGAGTGGAAAGGAATGACATGTTAAATAAATAGGAAGCACTGTGTGGTAAAAGAATTGTTAGCATGGATTGAGTTTGTAGAAGCGGAGACGTTGTCTTTGAGGTTGAGTTAGATTGTCTGGTGGATTAAATTGGATAAGAGAGAGATTTGATAGATAAAAGATGTATGTGAGAAGCAGAGGCATTGAAATCAGTGCTAATCGAGAAGAGTAATTCGGAGTTATAAGTTGGTACATGGATGATAAACTTGTGCATAGTAAGTGAAAGTTAGAATCTTGTTTGGAGTACCACATGAAACTAAGTAGGAACACGACAGATTATATTCTTTCGCGTATAGCTGGATAGTAAGAAAAAAAATGATTGAGATGAAATCATAGTTATGTATTAGAAGCACCTGAAGGTGAAGGTGTGGTCATTTTGATCTAAGAGATTGTATAACTAATAGTCAAGAAGCTAAGGAGAAGGAGGTGCCTTAGTCAAGGTCTTATGGCAAAGTCAACGGTTCGAAGAAGCTACCTGGGAACGTGAGGACGAGACGAAGCGGAAGTACCCGGAGTTATTCTAAGTTCGAGGACGAACTTTCAAGAGGTATGGGGGATTGTAACGACCCGGAAAATTCTCTTAATATTTTATTAAAATATTAAGCATGTCTAGATAATTTTCCGAAAGACCTAGAGGCATTAATACGAACATTGGCCTAGGAAATCCATGTTTTCTCATTTAAATTGAGGAAACCAAGTGCTAATGGGCCTTATATGGGCTTCCTAGTACTATGATTATAGGTGGACTTTTAGGAAGAATTAGTATAAATATAAATATGAAGTTATTTGGGCACATTAACATGATTATGGGAAAGTATTAGCCTAACGTTCCCATCTAAATTGAGGAATTTGGTACTAATGGGCTTTAAATGGGCTCCAAAAATAGGTATTAATTAGGTAAAATTAATATAAATTAGGTAAAATTAATATAAATATAAAAGAATTTTATTTAAGAATATTGGCATAATTATGGATGATTTTAGGGGAATTTTCGGAATTATAAAAATAAATAATAAAATAAATGAAATAAAAATAAAAATAAAAATAAATGTGTATGAGCCAAGTATTGAACCTTGGACCTCTTCTACAACCATGTAAGCCTTAACCAACTCACCTAGCAAGGAATTCTTGTGAGGAAAGGAAGTGAATGGTGGTTAAATGGTAGAAGAAGATGAAGGGTCATGGAAAACTCTTCATTCACCACTTTAATGGTTGATTAATAAGGGGGTTTGGGAGTTTCATTCTTCATGCCATCAATTGCATTTGCTTCTCTCTTCCTTCTCCATTCTTGCCGAGCACTCAAGGAGGACTTCTCCCTTGAGAAAACTTCACAAAAAGTCTCATCCTCCAAGATCTAAGGTCTTCTCAAGTTTCCAAGGGCTAGGTGTAGTCAAGTCTTCTTCCTTCTTTCCATCCAAGGTCTAAAAATCAAGAAATCTAAGGTAAGACTCCCTCACCTGTGGTATAATGGTTTCATATGATTTTTATGATTTTTAGCATGATATATTGATGGATTTTGGGGGTTGGAAGTGGAAAAGAAAGAAAAACCAAGAAAGGTTGGTTGATAGGTCTCGGCCACCAAGATTTAAAGGTCCATAAATATGCTAAAAATCTGTTTAATGTTATGTAATGTTCCCTTATTATGTGTAGAGGTTATGTATAATTTTTGGAAATTTTTAGAGTACTCTAGGACACCCTAGAGTTTCGGCCAACATGGAAGAAGCAAAACCCAGAACCTTAGGTTCAAGGGTTTCGGCCACCATGATTTAAAGATCTATAAATATGATAAAAATCTGTATAATGTTATGTAATGTTCTCTTATGATGTTTAGAGGTTATGTATAATTTTTGGGAATTTTTAGAGTTCTCTAGGACACCCTAGAGTTTCGGCCAACATGAAAGAAGCAAAACCCAGAATCTTAAGTTCAAGGGTTTCGGCCACCATGTTTTAAATGTCTAAAAATATGTTAAAAATCATGATAATGTTATTTAATGTTCCCTTATGATGTTTAGACACTAAGTATAATTTTTGGGAATTTTTGGGATACCCTAGAGGCCCCATATGTTTCGGCCAACATGAAAGAAGCAAAACCCAGAACCTTAAGTTCAAGGGTTTCGGCCACCATGTTTTAAATGTCTAAAAATATGTTAAAAATCATTATAATGTCATTTAATGTTCCCTTATGATGTTTAGACATTAAGTATAATTTTTGGGAATTTTTGGGATACCCTAGAGGCCCCATATGTTTCGGCCAACATGAAAGAAGCAAAACCCAGAACCTTAAGTTCAAGGGTTTCGGCCCCCATGTTTTAAATGTCTAAAAATATGTTAAAAATCAGGATAATGTCATTTAATATTCCCTCATGATGTGTAGAGGTTAAGTATAAATTTTGGGAATTTTCGGGGTACCCTAGAGGCCCCATATGGTTCGGCCAACCCCAAGGACCCAAGGGTTAGGGTTGAGTCTTTAACCTCAACTTATGTTTATGTGTTGCCATGATATAAGGATGATAGATGGCGATTGTGTGAATTTTCACATGGCCATGGGACTCCATAAGTTTCGGCCATATAAGGGTTAATAGGGTAAAAGTTAAGATTTATTTCAAGTAAGGGTCCCAATGGCCCTATGGTAAGATGTGATTTATGTTTATGAATGATATGCTATGTTATGAATGATATGCCATGTTATGAATGATATACCATGTTTACGAATGATATGCCATGTTTATGGATGATATGTCATGTTATGAATGATGTGCCATGTTTATGAATGATATGCCATGGTTATGCATGATAAGAATGAAAATGATGAATGAAGGTTAAGTATGATGAATGAATGAATATGCTAAACGGCACGGTCGATGGTCGACGGTACGACGGTCATATGGATCGGTAAATGGGCCGGTAGACGGGCCGAGCCGTAACAAGTTATGTTATGATAAGTATGCCATGAATGACTTATGAATGATGAAGCATGCAAAGTATTTTATTTTATTTTATGGGCTTGTACCGGACCTAAGTAAGGTCCACGGTTCTGGACTACCAATGATGCTGTCCACGGTTTGGGACTACCGATGATGCTGTCCTTACGGTTCGGGACTACCGATGATGATGTCCTTACCCTAGTAGGTCGAGATTAGCTACCTCGTATTTACATAGGGATGCGCGCATATGATGAATGAATGTGGTACAAGCCAGGGCCCAATGATGTTATGATGATGATTTAAAAAGCATGTTTTAAAGATTAAGCATCTTTATATATATATATATATATATATATATATATATATATATATATATATATATATATATATATATATGCACAGTTGTTACATGCATCCATTCATGTTATGCATTACGTTATGAAAAGTATGTTTATGAAAAGTATGTTCATGAAAAGGATGGTTATGCCATGATTTATTTATATTTATGCCATGATTTTTATGCCATGATTTATTTATGTTTATGCCATGATTTTTATGTCATGATTTATTTATGTTTATGCCATGATTTTTATGCCATGATTTATCTATGTTATGCCATGATTTTTATGCCATGATTTATCTATGTTAATGCCATGATTTTATGCCATGATTTTACTTATGTTCATGTTAGTTTAGGATGCAATGATTTTATGCTAGTTTAGAATGTCATGCTTTGATTATGTTTATGCTAAGTTAGGATGCCATGCTTCTATTTATGTTCATGTTAGTTTAGGATGCCATGATTTAATTATGCTTATGTTATGTTAGAATGCCATTATTTTATTTATGCTCATGCTAGTATAGGATGCCATGATTTTAATTAGGTTATGCCATGCTATGAATGTTTACGATGTTTATGGATTGTGTCTATGCCATGCTATGAATATTTATGATGTTTATGTTTATGCCATGCTATGAATGTTTATGATGTTTATGTTTATGTCAAGTATGATGCCATACATGAATGTTTATGGTTATGTTTATGTCATGCTATGAATATGATGAAGCCATGTCCATGACATGTCGAATGAATGCTAAGTGATGATAAGGATGACGATCTAAGTCAAGCATTAAGTATGCTAATGTTTCATATGTTTATGATTAAGTGACGGATGGTTTTAGTGGGTAGGAAAGAGTCTTACTAAGCCTGTGTGCTTATAGTCTTATTTTCTTATACCGTAGATCACGCAAGGGGATAATAAGGAAGCAGCAGGAGGGCATTGCAGAATGTGTGTGATAGTGACTTGGCCAAGAGACCATATGTTTGTTTGTCTTATGATAGAACTCTACCTTTACTACTAAGTACTTGAATATGACTCTATGACATGATGCTAATGTATGACATGATGCTAAGTATGATATGATGCTAAAATATGGCATGATGCTAAGTATGATATGATGCTAAGTATAAAGTTAATATGCCAAGCTTCCAGGTTATGATGGTAGGAATGGTAGTAAGTGCATGTAGGTGTAAGTTTAAAGTTTTCCGCTGCATTATGATGTCTACATGCCTAAGTATGTTAATGTAACGCCGCTTTATGATGGTCTATAAAAAAAAAAAAAAGCGGGCGTTACATCAACCTCGCAACTCTGTTCAATGTCATCTATTCTGACTTCTTTGCCCTTATTCTCCAACTTAGCAATTTGGCTTATTCTTTTACTCTTCCGAACTGACTGACCACCTTCACAACTTGCTTTAGTAGATGCCATTGATCTGTAACAACTTATACTGAGCAACATAAGTTGTAGTTAGCGACATGCATAAACTCACAGCAACATGATAAATTAAACGATAAAAGCACAGCAATATGATAAATTTACAGCAACAAGATTAATTTACAGCAACAAACTCACAGCAGTATGATAAAAATTGAAAGATAATAGCAGAAACTTATATTGTCCACATAATTATCCCCACAGGTTAAATGTTTACAAACTTATATTCAAAAGTAGAAACTGCAACAATTAAATATTGTCAATCCAACTTCCATCACAGTCTTCACGAATACATGGCGGTTCATTATCATCTTCTCCGTCAATATCCATTGATGCTAACCCCCTACTAAAATATTGATAGTGGATAGCAGTGTCCTCTAACTCTTCGCCTTGTAGGTATTCAAAGTACTCTCTATTTGGTGTTGCAAGTACAACACTCCATAAAGGATCTTCAGGATCTTCAATATAAAATACTTGCTTTGCTTGGCTAGCCAGGATAAAAGCATCAGATTTGAATCCAAGTCTATTGAGGTTTACCAATGTGAAACCAAGATCATCTACTTTAATACCGTTATTATGCTCCACCCAATTACATTTAAACATTGGAATTTGAAATTTATGGTAATCAACTACCCATATTTCTTGTATAACTCCATAAAAAACCATATCTGACATAATAGGTTTTTTATCTTTTGCACTTGCAACTTGCATTGTCTTTGCAACTAAGCTGACTCCGGAGTTTTGAACAACTCGTATAGCATCCCGCGCTTGTGTAGCATAAGTAACCCCATCAATCAAATAGCTAGAGTACTTTAGGACTTGCTTGTTGGGTCCGCAAGCTAACCACTTCAATCTTTCTGAAACTTGATGAGTCGAATGGTCAACTACATCAATAACCTATATTTTTAATGTAAAAAACTTTGAGTTATGCATAAATATGATAATGATTGTATACCAATATGTAATACTAAAGTAACTTACACGATCACGCAACCAAGTAATAAACGTTCGATTATGCTCATCTTGTAACCACTTCTTGGACTTAGCCTTACGAGGAAAATTTTCATTCAAATACGCCATATGTTCCCTAATCAAATTATTTGGTATTAAAAAACCAATAGAACGTAAGCAAACCACATTAAAATATTAATAAGTTAGATTTCTTACTCGATATAGATATCAATCTCATCATCATTTGCCAATACGTAACGATGTGCTTGCGTCAACTCATCGTGAGTAGTGGAGCAGACTACTGCACCTGATAAAGGCTGAGTAAGTTCTATTTGTCGATGACTTGATGGGATCCCAATTGTGCGCACACTAGACAGATAGTATGAGCAAAATTCAACAACCTCTTCAGCAATATAACATTCAGCCATACACCCTTCAGGTCGATTGCGATTTCGCACATAACCCTTCAAAATCTTCATGTATCTTTCAAATGGATACATATACCTATACCAAACTGGTCCACATAGTTTCACCTCCCGCACTAGATGAACAGTTAAATGAATGATTATATCAAAAAATGAAGGGGGAAAATACTTTTCAAGTAAACACAATATTGTCACAATCTCTTTTTGCATATCATCCAATCTTGAGACATCTATCACTTTATTACATAACATATTGAAGAAGAAACATAAGCGAGTGATAGTGACTCTGACATGTTTGGGCAAAACTCCACGTATCACCACTGGAAGCAATTGTTGAATTAAAGCGTGGTAGTCGTGTGACTTAAGGCCAACAAGTTTCAAGTCCTTCAACGACACCAGGTTTTTAACATTGGATGAGTAACATGATGGAAGTTGTATTCCATACAACGAATTCAAAATTTTTCTTTTCTCATCCTTACTAAGTGTATAGCATGCTGCTGGCAAAAATGTTTTCTTCTCCCCCATCCTTGGTGCCAAATCTGTCCTTACATTCATTTCCAAAAGGTCTAATCTCGCTGCTACTCCATCCTTTGTTTTTCCTGGAATATCAAGTAACGTTCTGATAAGACTTTCACATATATTCTTTTCAATGTGCATCACATCAAGAACATGTCGAATGTGTAGATGTTTCCAATACTCAAGTTCAAAGAATATTGATTTTTTTTTCCAACATGATTTTACATCATCATTCGATTGAGACTTTCTACTCATTTTTCCCCAATGACAATTAATTCTTTCAACTCTTTCAAAAACCTCATCGCCACTTAATGGTTTAGGTGCCGGGTTCAACTCTTGCTTCCCATTAAATGCCTTCCGTTGCCTTCGATAAGGATGAGTTGCTGGTAGAAACCTTCTATGACCTGTATAAGACATTTTCCTACTATGCTTCAACCTTGTTGAATAGGT
This sequence comes from Boesenbergia rotunda, assembly GCA_024364735.1. NCBI lineage: Eukaryota > Viridiplantae > Streptophyta > Magnoliopsida > Zingiberales > Zingiberaceae > Boesenbergia > Boesenbergia rotunda. Next base: position 36,925 of record JAGFNQ010003091.1, read on the forward strand.
TTCTTCACCACAAATCGGACATGCATGATATCCTTTAACAATACATCCAGACATGTTCCCATATGCAGGAAAATCATTGATTATCCATAACAAGATAGCCCTAAGCAGGAATGTTTCTTGCTGATATGCATCATATGCTTCGACACCTATATCCCATAAGATTTTTAAGTCATCAATTAGAGGTGCTAAGTAAACATCAATATCATTTCCCGGCTGTTTGGGACCAGAAATTAACAATGTGAGCATCATAAATTTCCTCTTCATACACAACCATGGAGGAAGATTGTAAGTAATCATTAAAAATGACCAACAACTATATGCAGAACTCATTAAACCATGGGGATTCATCCCATCAGCTGATATAGCTAATCTGAGATTTCTTGACTCAATACCAAAATCTGGCCACTTGCAATCAACTGTTTTCCAAGAAGGTGTATCAGCTGGATGGCGCAAATATCCATCACAAAGTCTGTCTTCCGCATGCCAAGTCAACTGCTTAGATATATCTTTATTCCGAAACATTCTTTGAAATCTTGGAATAGGAGGGAAGTACCACAAAACCTTTGCAGGAACTCCTTCCTTTATCGTACTTTTTTGGCCCAACTTCCACCTCGACATCCTGCAAGTAGGGCAATTGGCTAAATTCTCATACTCCTTCCGGTATAAGATACAATCATTAGGGCAAGCATGAATTTTTACATAATCCATCCCTAATGCAGATAAGCTTTTCTTTGCATCATACAAAGATAAAGGCAATTCATTGTCATCTAGAAGTATTTCTCCTAACAAACTGAGTAGATCAGTGAAACTTTTATCACTCCAACTATATTTGGCCTTCAAGTTGAATAATTTCACAATTGCAGATAACCTTGTAAATTTAGTACATCCAGGATATAAAGGTTTCTCGGCGTCTTCAAGTAACTTATTGAATTGGGTTGGATTCTCAGCATAACTATCATATGTATCATGAACCATTTTTATTGGTTCATCACGAACATATTCTCTAGGCCCTACTGGATCAATTTCATTTTGTGAAATCCCTATCGTAGATCTTTCGCCGTGCCATATCCATGTATGATATGTCATATCTATACCGTTACAATACAGATGTGCCCTTATAGTTTGTATATTTTTCTTCTTTAGATTACCACATTTTGCACATGGGTAAGATATTCCCATATTCGGATCATTACTGTTTTCCAATGCAAATATCAAGAAAGCCTCAACTCCATTCTCATATTCACGGGATAGTCTATCCTTTGACATCCATTCTTTGTCCATTCTTGTTTTAACTAATAAATCAACGATGAGCTAATACCTAAAAAGGAACTGTAATTAATAAATCTAAAATATTAACACAAACAATAGTGTGAGATAGTAACAAAATATTCAAACAATTAATCAAATTTGTATGTAGCTGTATGATTAGCAAAACATAGGAAGTAAATAATGTAGTAATACGCAATTGGATATTGTGTTAGCTGACCCTAGTACCACTGATTTATATTGACATAGTATCCAAAACCGTATAGATTTAGGTGATTGACTTAGAATTGGCAAAATACAATAAAGGCAGTCTTATATAGCCTTTTAGCTGATTATAGCATCCAAGAAGAGTAAGCTACAGTGAAACGGAAAAAAAATGATGGTGGTTAGACACCAAGAGGATCCATGACAGAGAAAAGACAGTAAAATGAATTATTGTAAGATCATCCTTGTTTGTTAGGTCATGACAGAGGAAAAAAAGTTAATATATGCAATTTTTCATCTATGTGATGTTGCATCTTCATTTTCTTATCTTGATTTCTTCTTACTTCCCTCTTTTAGTCCTCTGTTTAGTCTATACTTGTTATTGTGATTAAGCACCATCTTAACCAAGACTGACCAATTTGGAATCGACTAACTCTACAGTCTTAGAGATGGACTCCACAACCAGCATAGGAAACCAAATAGTGATGAAATTTGCTGCTGCATTGGTCACTAAGAAATTGCAGGGATGAAGTTTATCCAATATGATACATTGATAATTTAGTACTACAGAAAGATTACATAATCGGAAGTAAGACACTCGTTGAAATATAGCTGCAAGCAGCTAAAGATTATTATGGCTGAATGATTCATAAGTTTTTTTCAATAATAAAATTCTATAATCAAATGGACAAATATTAAAATATGTATGGCTTATTAGTACTGAAAATAGAACTCATTCTATTACTCAAGGGAGAATATCCACACACAAAATAGAAGGAAAACAAGGGGAAACTGAACTCACTTGACATCTGGAAAGAGATGCATATGATCAACATTATGCATATTTTTTTTAAAAAAAGGTTATGCATGATTCAACAGACATACAGAGCTTGAAAGTAACCTGGTTCTTGTCCGCGTCAACAAGAATAACACTTGTCAACTTTGACTGTATATCAGTAGTTTTGCTTTTTATGCCTACCTACAAAAGCAAAATTTTTATCAGAATGATTCATATAATCTAATATATTTATTAGGAATCAAAGAGAAATAATATATCGGTGAAGGATGAAACTCAAATATTTGAACTAAAACAACTATAACTTTTGTTCGTTACAGCATTGAAACAATATGATCTTCAATGTACCAAAGTATGGAATCTCCTTTAATTTATCAACAATAATCAATGAGTTGCTAATCTAAGCAATGGATTATCTTGAGTGTTCATCTCAAACACAAGGCCAAGGTGGATGTTGAGGTAGACAGAGTTTACGTAACTATGGTCATTTTTGCCATATTGAACATGCTAGAAACATATTAAGATGTTCAAGGCTGGCTGTTAATGGTTCCATTTCAGAAACCCTTAAGGATTTCGGAAACCCTAAACTGGAAAATGCCTAGGGTTTTAGAATCTATCGATCTTACTCCCAAAGTGGTAAGAGAGAAGTGTGATTCGAGGAGGATGTACCTTGGTGTAGTAATTTGCAACCCCCTTCTCCCCGAGCGTCACCAACAGAAGCTTGAAATCTGACTGCCACAGAGTCAGAACGTCGGCGACTGTGAGAGAGAGAGATGGAGAGGGTAGTGGCGAGCGTCGTGATGCTGCCGCTGGGGTTCAGTTTCCACTCGACGGACGAAGAGCTCATGGAGGATACTTCTTGGTGGTGAGCTAGGAGAAGATGTATGTTCACCAGATCTTCGTGGAGTGGAGAGGAGAGGACGAGGGAGGTGGCAATGAGGGAGGTGGAGGGAGGTGGAGGGAGATATTTCGCGGAGAAAAGAAGTGCGGAGAGATTTTTCCCGAGCCGCCGAGGTTTGGCAATGAGCGAGGGATGTGTTTTTTATTTTAGCGGGAAATACGACAACGCTTTTAAAAAACACTTTTGTAACAGCGTTGTCTTTCATCCGAAACCACAACACTAAGCACATCGTATCATTATAAAACGTTGTCGTTATTAAAAAGTAAAACACATAGACAACGCTTTTCACTAAAAACGTTGTAAAACAAAACAAGACAACGTTTTTTTTTAAAATACGTTGTCGATTGGGAGTTGTTGATTGCAAAAATTCTTGTAGTGGATCGAGGGATTGTCCACCTCACGTACTGTTGTGGAGTAGGAGTCTTCATCTCCGAACCACGTAAATAGGTATTGTTAGCATTGTTTAGTTGTTAGTCTTGTTTTATTCTATATTCCGCTTGCGCAACTAACAACGTAGGTAGAAGAGTTCGAAAATTGCTATTCACCCCCTCTAGTATATGTCAACGATCTTACAGGATGGACCCAAGATCTCTCAGAGGACTCCCTCTACACCCTTTTCGCCCGAGATTGTTGAGGATCCCATGCTAAAGCAGTTCCATGGGCCGGGGATCCCTGAGTATGATAGGAAGACGGATCTAGAGGATCACGTCTGCAAATTCGAGAACGCGACACTTCTGCATCAGTATACGGACGGGGTGAAGTGCCGAGTGTTTTTGAACACTTTATCGGGAGCAGCTCAGCGGTGGTTCCAGAGGTTGTCACAGGGTTCCCTCAACTCCTTCGCAGAATTCAAGACAGCCTTCCTCCACCATTTCACGAGTAACCGGTGTTACCAGAAGACAGCACTCAACCTGTTCGCTATCAAGGAAAAGCCTAAGGAACCGCTCAAGGAGTACATACAAAGGTTCAACCAAGTGGCGCAAGATGTACCCAGCGCGACATCGGAGATACTCGTCAGCGCTTGCACCCAAGGGCTCGCTGAGGGGGACTTCTTTCGATCTTTGGTGAGGAAGCCCCTCGCCAACTTTGACGATTTGCTGGGACGCTCAGTCAAGCATGTCAATGTAGAGGAAGTAAAGTACGCCTGGCGCAAGGATCCAGTTGGAGCTCCTCCTCTGGCAGCTCCTCGGCCAGACAGGAGGGAGCCCCCGGCTCCAGCGCGGGGAAAAGACCTGCCGCCTGGGAAGGATCACTGGACTAGTAGGCGTCGGCTGGTGGAGACGGTAGACACCGAGTAGCCGGAGGCATTGCCCAAGTACTACAATTATCATGGCAGTTCGACTCACTCCACAAAAGAGTGTCATGCCCTGAAGAAGAAGTTCACCGAGGAAGCAGATACCAAACCTCGGAGAAAATGAAACAAGTCAGGGTATCACCGAAGGTCACCACGGTGAAACCTTTCCCCTCGACGACGGCCTGTAGGGGAGAACGAAATTCGACCGTGGTCCCGATCGATCGCGATCCAGAGGCAGGAGCCGGGGGCCCGCACCTTGACGATCCCTCTCCTTGGAGAGAGATCCCCAAAAAGGCAAATTCCCTACGCGGGGCCCCCCTTCGGGCCACGTCGGGGTCATCTCCGGAGGACCTACCGGAGGGGACTCTAACCGAGCCCGGAAGTCGTACACTCGACGGTTGGAAAACTACTCCATCGGGACAAGCCGAAGCCAGGTGACGGGACCGACCATCTCGTTTGGGCTATCCGACCTCGAAGAAGTAGAAGCTCCTCATGAGGATGCCATAGTGATCGCGGCCCGCATTGCCAATTATGTGGTGAAGCGAATCTTCATAGACATAGGGAGCTCGTGAATATTTTGTACAAAACGGCTTGGGAGCAGATGCAGATAGACGAGGATGAACTGCTCCCAGTCTTGACTCCACTGTTCGGCTTCACGGGGTATCGAGTGCAGCCGCTGGGCCAAATTACCCTGTCACTCTCTTTAGGCAAAGACAGGCTCGAGAGAACTCGGAGAACTCCTTTCTTAATCGTGGACACACCTTCCTCCTACAATGCCATCCTGGGCCGCTCGGCTCTCAGTACTTTCCAGGCTATAGTTTCTATTTACCACCAGAAAATTAAGTTCCCGGTGGGCGACCGTGTGATGGAAGTTCGAGGAGACCAGCTGGTGTCCCGACGATGTTACAGTGGAGAGGTCAGGACAGAGTGTCGGAAGAACCCGAAGGGCCAGGAAGACTAGCTGCGGAAGAAAGGTGGAAGCGCAGGAGGTCCCTGTTCGGCCGCGGTCTCGGACCCCTCTGGCCCTTGTAAGATTTGCAGTTTACTTAGAACAACTGTCTATGTCTCCCTGTACTCTTGTAGCAAAATCAAGTAATAAAATGGGATACCGCTTTTAAAATGACAGATGTGCTACCAAGGAAGTCAAAAACCCTAATGCCCCGCGGTACAGCCTATGCCCGAGATATTTAGGCTTGGTCTGGGACCTACGCGCCCGACCAAGTAACCAAAACCCTAATGCCCCGTGGTGCAGCCTATGCCCGGGGTACTCAGGCTTGGTCTGGGACCTACGCGCCCAACCAAGTAACTAAAACCCTAATGCCTCGCGGTGCAGCCTATGCCCGGGGTACTTATGCTTGGTTTGGGACATACGCGCCACACCAAGTAACCAAAACCCTAATGCCCCGCGGTGCAGCCTATGCCCGGGGTACTTAGGCTTGGTCTGGGACCTACGCGCCCGACCATGTAACCAAAACCCTAATGCCCCGCGGTGTAGCCTATGCCCGGGGTACTTAGGCTTGGTCTGGGACCTACGCGCCCAACCAAGTAACCAAAACCCTAATGCCCCGTAGTGCAGCCAATGCCCGGGGTACTTAGGATTGAACTGGGACCTATGCACCCCACCAAGTAACCAAAACCCTAATGCCTCGCGGCGCAGCCTATGCCCGGGGTACTTAGGCTTGGTCTGGGACCTACGCGCCCGACCAACTAACCAAAACCCTAATGCCCCGTGGCGCAGCTTATGCCCGGGGTACTTAGGCTTGGTCTGGGACCTACGCGTCCGACCAAGTAACCAAAACTCTAATGCCCCGGGGTACATAGGCTTGGTCTGGGACCTACGCTCCCGACTATGTAACCAAAACCCTAATGCCCCGCGGTGCAGCCTATGCCCGGGGTACTTAGGCTTGGTCTGGGACCTACGCGCCCGACCAAGTAACCAAAACCCTAATGCCCCACGGCGCAGCCTATGCCCGGGGTACTTAGGCTTGGTCTGGGATCTACGCACCCGACCAAGTAACCAAAACCCTAATGCCCCGCGGTACAGCTTATGCCCGGGGTACATAGGCTTGGTCTGGGACCTACGCTCCCGACCAAGTAACCAAACCTTAATGCCCTGCGGTGCAGCCTATGCCCGGGGTACTTAGGCTTGGTCTGGGACCTATGCGCCCGACCAAGTAACCAAAACCCTAATGCCTCGCGGTGCAGCTTATGCCCGGGGTACTTAGGCTTGGTCTGGGACCTACGTACCCGACCAAATAATCAAAACCCTAATGTCCCGCGGTGCAACCTATGCCCAGGGTACTTAGACTTGGTCTGGGACCTACGCGCTCGACCAAGTAACCAAAACCCTAATATCCCGCGGTGCAGGCTATGCCCGGGGTACTTAGGCTTGGTCTACGTAATATGCACCCGAACAGGCGAATGCAGATTCTACTACTCCGCTACACTGGGAACTTAACCGGTTTCAAAGCAGAGACAACATGACATACCTAATTTCGGATGAACTAGCAAAATAGCGAAATATCAACACAGGGCTGTTATACACACTTGAAAAGTATTCAAAAGGAATTATTTATTTACATGAAGAGATACATGAAGATATACATCTCGATGAGTTACTAAGACACGTTGAGTAGCACGGGTACTCCCTCCAAGTGGTCCAGGACGAAGATGGACGCCTGAGGTAACACATGAGTAGCACCGGTACTCTGTCCAAGTGGTCCGGGATGAAGATGGATGCCTGAGGTAACACATGAGTAGCTCGACCCCATCTGGACACCCCCGATCTTCTTCGTGAAGAGGCAGAAAAAAGAGGAGGGGGAGCGACGACTGTAATTTCTTCCCAAAGAGTATAAAGACGCAAAGAAGAATTACATTAACAGGAGAAGGGGGACAACACCTGCAGCTCCTCAACGAAAAGAAGAAAGAGAAATGCTAGCGGTTGCAATCCTTCCCCCCCCCCTTGATGACGCATCCCACAAAACACCACCCTCCGCCCAAAACTTGGGGAAAATAGGGACTCGGAAGAGGATGGCGCTTGCTGGCGCAGGAGGCAACCATCAGGATACGTCATCTCCTCCATGCTCCTTGGACAGCTAGGTAAGGTCCTTTCTGAACTCTTCAGATAACCCGGGAATCCTGCATCCTCCAGGATCTTCGGAGAGACCAGGGACATCATCTCGGCCATGCTCCCCGGCGAGGGGTACAACAAGAAGGTCTCTATCCCTGCCTGGTCCCTCGGCCAAGAATATGACCTCACCTCCAGGGGCAGGCATAGCAGATCTCAATGGAATGGAAGGGAAAACCAAACGATAGCGCCCCGCTATCAAAAGTAGGTCAGTAGGAGGGATGAAGGGGATGGTTCTCCCCCTCCCCCTCCCCCTCCCCCTATTTATACTGATAACTGCTACCTCATGCAGTTAATGCAGGGAGGATGTAATCACACAAACGGATACCGAAGCGTCGCTTCGACTGGCATGCCCATAACGTGCCTAGGAACCTGCAACCACTAATGAGTCCCATCAATGACATCGCGGATCGTACAGAGATGGCGGTTCGAAAACCATTCGCGCACTTCACCAAGAAATCTCGGTGGGGACCCGCCGTAGACCTAAATAGAGGATATGAAGAGTTGATTTAAAAACACCAGAATCAACCTCGAAGACAATCGACGGAAGGTTAAGTACATAAAGGCAGAGAGCGCATCATGCAAGAGCACCCACACAGGGAGCAGGGAAAATGATTATAATTAAGCGAAACCAATACAACTTGATTTGTCTCTCGGGTCCACCTCAGGCCGCTCGAGGCCTCGGGAGAAGACCCTTACCTAGTTCGAGGGACACTTACAATCTCGGACCACCGCCTAAAAGTAAGAGTTTCTCTTTCTTCAGCCTATCAATGGCCCCATGAAAGCCCTACTGTAAACGCTCCATTACTTGGTCGGTTTCAAACCCAAGAACTTCGCCCTGAAGCCCCTCTTGGCCTCTATAGAGGCAGAAGCCTCGACTGCCCGTAAAATATGAAGTTTAGCCTTGACAGCCTCCACAGATCGCCTCACACACGTCAGCTCAGCGGACATATCATCCTGCTCAACTAGGGTCTCTTTGAGCCTCTCCGACACGACCCGTTCATCCGGCTGAGCCTGGATCAGGTCATCCCCCAGGATAAACGCGCGGTCAGTGGCCATCAGAAGACTTGACTGCATCTGGCTCAGTAACTCTTGCTCTCTCGCCTGGAGCTG
>JAGFNQ010003091.1:47637-150251 GCA_024364735.1 Boesenbergia rotunda
TGAACTACTCACGCACAGAAGAAGCTCTACAGGGGAGAAGGACGAAGTACATCCAGTCGCCAAACCAGAAATGGAGGCCAACGTCTGCTTCGTCCCCTCTTATACCTCGATAGGTACCTGCCTGGGCACAATGTGGAATGGACGTGTGGAAAGCTAGAAACTGCTTCGTCCAGACAATCGATCGTCGCGAGTTAGCTGTACCAACACATGACCATGAGGACTTGTGAGGGTAGCCGTTACAATACATGGCGATAAGGCATTTGCGTGAACATCTTGTTACCCTCGAGAAAGAAGATCATGCGCCTTTATCCCGGGAGGATAGGCATCATTATAAACCTTTGGGAATCGGAGAAGCCTTTTTGGAAAAAGAAGAAGGCACAAAAAGGGATTCCTAGGAACACGGGATGGAAGAGATACAATCCACAAAGGCTTCCATAATTATGGCAAGAAACGAGCGTAGAAGCAAAGACCCAGGCGAATGTAACTTCTTCATCCCGGCACTAGTCCGATCAGTCAACCACACTTCCTTCGATCAGACTTGAAGGGAGGGACTCGTGATGGGGCTGGATAGCCCGTGCCCGGCACGGGGGATGAAGAAGCCAGGGACACGACATACCTCCCTCCTTGGGCCCCGGCCCCCCCCCCCCCCCGGGGGCGCGCTCGGGAAGGTCAGTCCAAGGATCCCTCGCAGAGGCCCCCTGTGAGGTGGGGCCCCGAGAGCACTTCAGGAGATATCGTACCCAAAGACCCCCGAGCCCACCTCTGGAGGCGGAGTCCTCGCAACAGCCGACCCAGGGTGCCAACCTCCCCCCGCTCAATGCGGGCAATCATCCCCGCTAGAAAAAGTCCACGCACCCCTCGAACGTCTCAACGAGAGAAAGAGTGATAACGGCGCAGACTGTTTCAAAGGATATCCCTTTATCACCGAAAGTAGGGGCGCGACCTAAATATCGGAGACATGGCACCGATAAAGAGGGCACGACTTGTCTGTCAACACTAGTATAAAAGGTAGACCAACTACTCCGGTAAGGGGGTTACGACCTCTCATTTTTACATACTGTCTTCCTTTCTCACCACAATTCCTCTTCGGATAACTTACTGACTTGAGCGTCGGAGTAGACTCCGTCGGACCCCTACCGATGTGTCCCCTAACGCTTGTGTTAATTCCGCAGGACCCTCAAGTTCCTCCTCGACATAGTGACTTACACAAGGGCTAAGCCTCGGTGACTGGTCATCGTCGACAACTCTTTCCGGAACATATCAAATCGAAACTGATTGAAAAATATATTGTTTCGGAAGGAATCGACGCGGATGGCGCCAGAGTCCAGCCTCCGAGATTGATAACGAAGGGAAGTAGATCGCGCTCTGCGAGATCAACATGAGCGTTAATCGGAACACACCGGAGGTTGTCCGGCGAAGCCCACTCCGACGCTCAAGTCAGAATCTAGGTCACTTGCAGGAGGACAACGAGGAAGTAGAATATTTCTGAGTTTAGAAAGCGTACCCTTTTACCTGCGTGTTGAAGTACCTTATATACTTAAGGGCTTGATTACTCGTATCTCCACGTTTTTCTCCATGTTCCTTATTCATCGATTACATGATAACATTTAGGTAACAACCGTAGTGATTATTAAGGCTTTAATTGTCGCGTGTGGCAGACAATACCTATCCGACGACTTTCCTGATACGGAAAGAGGAACGATTACTTGAAGTAGAGCTGTCGGGTGCATTAACCATTAGGCTCCGCTCTCCCAAAAGGGTCTCGGGATATCTTCTCCCGGGATGGCCTCAGGAGTCTATCTCCCCGAGGTGGTCTCGAGAGTCCTCGACCAGGCTTGACCTCGGGGGCCTATCCTTCCGAGGTGGTATCGGGAGTCTATGACATAGCCTGACCTCTCGAGGTGGTATCGGGAGTCCGAGCTAGGGAGTCGGGCTTGATGGACCCCGAAACGTAGCTTCCCTGTTCCACGTGTCGACCCTAAGATGCTCAACCCCATCACATATAATTAGGTTTAAAGTTGAAATCCAAAAAATATCATTTAAAGTCTTTTTAGAGGCCTATAAGATTTTGTTAGTAGGAGTCCTAGAGCCAATTATGTGATGATTGACTAGGCACTTTTTGTATCATATTATATCATTAATAAAGGCATGTTTGGTTATTATACTTACTTTATACTTATGCCAAATAACTAAGTATAATAATGTCCTTGGGTAGTAGGTTCTTATCTACATTATATCGATTGGTTGAATCAATAGTGAGATAACATAGAGAACACTACACTAAACCATTCCTAGTCAAGCATTCATATTCAAGGACAATATTAATGCATGGAGACTAGCATGTAGGTCAATTGATGACTTGAGCTCACAAGTCATGGATATGTGATATCAAGTTGACACATGGGTATACATTAGAGAATGTGTACTGAATTGACCCGCCATGGGAAAGTTTCATAGATTGTCATATGAGTGTCATAAACTTCTCATGTGACTATTAGTGTGAATAGTTCTTAAACCAGAAATCACTACGGTTCCCTACATGAGGAGTTATGTACTTTGGAATCGTCAAACGTCACCCGTAACAGGGTGGACTATAAAGGCGATCATTGGGTATATAATGAATTATGCGGAGGGATGTGAGTGATGTAGATGGAATCTATCCCTCCCATATGACGGGAGTGATATTTGTGGGCCCCTTAATACAGTAGGACTGCTAAAATGTATGACCATGCTCAAATGAGTCAATATGAGATATTGAGCTCATTTGTTTAAGTGAGTCTACTTGGGGATCAAAAAATACATAGATTGATCAAGGATGACACAGTCTATGCCTCATTGGTTAATCTAGATATCAAGGATAGAAGAACAAGGTCATACATTGTCATAGTCACGGAGGTTAAGTCGGATCTTGATTTTCTTATTACTTGGGTAGCAATGATGCATTGCTAGATGCCGCTCATTACTTATGTGTCTAAAACGATTTAGACGCATTGCCAATATTACAAGAACCTATTGGGTCACACACTAAGGACATGATGCTTCGGAGATGATTGATCTTAGTTTGACTAAGATTTGATCCGAATTGGATTGATTGAGTTAGACTCAAGTGAATTCAATTGGATTATGGGATTGAGATCTAATTTGAGTTAGACTCATTTAGATTAGACTCAACCACATTTGGATGAGGTATTAATTCATTAAAGGGTTTAATGAATTAATAATAAAAGAAGAGGAAAAGATTCTCTTCATTGAATGAAGAGTAGTTGAGGAGTCACATGAGAAGTTGTGCTCTTTATTGGCTTTAATGAAGGGAAGCTAAAGGGACAAAAAACTCTTCATATTCATGGGATGAGTATAAAAGAGTTTTCTTGACATTTTGGAAAAGGCTAAGTCATTTTTCTTCCTCTCTTCCTCCTCTTCCCCTCTTTGGCCGAAACCCACATTTGGGTTCTTGGTGCTTTTGTGAGCTACCTCAAGTTGCTAGCACAACTAAGGTAGCTCTTCTCCGAAGTTGAGATATTGTGTTTGTGTGGATCTGCATAGAGGCACGGACACTTGAACGTGCAAGAGATCCAGCGACACTTGGACGAGCAGGATAAACGCAAGGGCACACTCCAAAGGTATACACTTTAGATAGATCTATTAGATAGATGAACTTCGTACGAGTTTTTTTCGCATGGATTGCTCGAGGGATCTTGTTTCCGCTGCGTTTTTGTGTTTATGTCGCCAGGAGATCCCAACAGATTTTAAATTTTTTATTATCTTTTTTTTTTATCTTTTGCAGAGTTAGAGTTAGAATTTTAAGATTATTTAAATACCTATTTAATTATTTTGAATTAGTTTTTATCAATAATATTTTATCGTATCTTGTTTTCCAAAATGATAAATTTAATGTCTATTATGTAATTGGTTGACCTTCAAAGTAAATTATCTTACCATCAAGAGAATATTCATAAGATTAAACATGTTATTATTATTAATATAAATTGAATTATCTTATAATTAAGGGAATATTTTTTAGATTAAATATGATTATTATTATCAATATGTTAATAGAAATTTTATATTATTTTATTTTATGAATTTTTATTAGGATGAAACGATTTTACGATTGATTATGATATACAAATTATGCGCAGAGTTTGATTTGATTTGATTAACAAATTATTATATTCTTTTATTTTTATATCACTCTAATTTGAGCGTTTGTTAGTAAAGAAAAATAAGATAATTCATTTTTTAATTTTCTCTTTTTATATTATTAAATTATAACATGTTATCTATCCGAGTAGTTTGCAAGATATAAACTCTTAAACTATTCTTATTTTTAATCTTTATATGAATGTCTATCTGAATATGTAGATTAATTATTGACGCTCTCAAAATATCATAAATTTTAGTTTTATATTTATGCATTTAATTTTATACTAATACTCCTAATGCAATAGGAGATTTAAATTCTATGTTGTTCTTGAAGTAGCTCAATTTATGTTGAGATATATATTGACAAACTACAATTTAAATATAAAAATTTAAGCTTTAGCAATATTCTTGAAGTTTAAGAATATTGATAAAAAAAAATATAAATTTTATTTTTTTGAAAAATATTGATCTAATATCCAACAAATATCAATATTTTTGAATAATTTTAATTAAAGATATAAAATTTGTTAATATTCTTACCGAATATTAAAATATATATTCATTTTAATGATATTTGTTTACATTTAAATTTTATTACTATAATATTTTTGTATGGACATAAATATTTTATTGCTTCCTAACTATGCACCATAACAAGTTTAGTAGGACCTATAGGGGAGTTAGAAGGGTGATTAGCTCTCTTTAGTTCGAAGTAGATTTGTCGTCATGGAAGACTTGCGCAATGTTAACATTCTTGGATTTTACTTGGTATCCACCTCTTTGGGGTAGCTAATCTAAGGATCTATTCTTCCTTACTCTCACATCCACTATGAATGTCTCCTTCTTAAAGGTAGAGAAACCTCATACAAGCTCTCTAAAAAAGACAACAAGAATATAAGCAAATATACAAGAAATCTTATAAGATCTACAATAATGAGTTTCTTTTTGCTTTTCTTATTTTCTTCTAACTTGGAATCACCTCTTGATGCTTGGAAATGCAGTAGCACTAAGTTCTAAGACCTCACGAGAAATGGCAATGAAGGAGAGAAAGAGATGCCTCTTCAACCTCCGTGAAAACCCTATATACCCGTGACCTAGGGTTCCTTAATCGATTACCCAATAAATTACCACGTCAGATCTAGTCGTTCAACGACTAATTTCTTTTGAAGCTTAATCGATTGGTCAGATCTTAATCGATTGCCTAATCGATTCAGCATATCTGTGTGCTCTCACACAATACAACCTTAAATGATTACCTAATCGATTAAGTACTTTACTATACTCTTCACGATATTGCCTTAATCGATTACCGAATTGATTAAGGGCATCCTTAATCGATCACTTCATCGATTAAGGTTGGTTTTGTTCTTGTGACAAAAGCCCACCAATCAATCACTTGATCGATTGGTGTTGCCCTTAATCGATCAACGAATCGATTACGAGTCATTCAATTTCTTGCGAGAAACAGTACTCCAATCAATCACCTAATCGATTGGATTAGGCAAATCGATTGCCCATGTCCTAACTTGCCTAAACCAAATCTAGGGTTCCCTTTGCCCAACCTTCAGTCAACTATGACTTGTTAGGACTTTTTGTTGCCTAGTTTCCAACTAGGACTTCTCTCGTGCCAAGTGTTTAGCTTCAGCTAACGCACCTTGGACTTCAACTAGTTCCCAACTAGGTTTACCTAATACCACTAGGACTAATCTTGCCTAACCGCAGTTACGTCTAGTCTCTCGGTAAACCTTCACTTTGCCAACGTGTGATCTCCCAGATCCACTTGGACTTTACCTAGTTCCCAACTAGGTCTACCTAGTCCTACTAGGACTTCAACTTGCTTAACCGTAGTCAGGTCTTCACTAGTCAAGTCTCCAGTCAACCTTGACCCACTTGTCCTGATTCACACAACGTCCAAATATCATTATCAAACATCAAAACTCAAGTTTACCTATGCTTATTCAAATTGATCAACCTTAACCTAAAGAAGATTGCACCAACAATATCCCCTTTTTTATTTTTGACAATATATTTAAGTTAGGCTAACCCATATTAGCCCAACTCGCTTCTTCATCCCTTGCTAAAGCATAAATGAGGGTTTCTCTAACTTAAACCCTACATTTTCTCTCCTTTTGACACACATCAAAACCTCTCTCCTAGAATCAATATGTTCAAAAGTACCCAATGAAAGTCCTATACCTTTCATTGTAATCTATGCTCAACCCTGAGCATTCATGATACCGAAAATTTCCAATATTTAGTATCTCCTTATCTCAAAAGAATTGAAAAACATACTTTTAAGGAAGACATTCCCTTCAAAACATGCTCTAAACTTCTATCAATGCACCAACAATGATTTAAGTTCCTAAATCTTTAGGAAAACTCAAAGCAAAGTTATGAAGTTTTAAGAATTCAATATTGAATCTAAACCTCTCCTTAACCTTCAATTTTAGACCATAAACCTCTCCCTTTTCATTTTCATCGTGAAAATTAACCTAATATACTTATAAAATTATTCTAGAGGCTTAGGGAATTGTTAGGTTATTCAACATTGGATTAATGAACTAAAATCGTATAATTTTAGCCATGCCAATCGATTGGTGTTGGAACCTAATCGATTAAACCACACCTTAATCGATCACCTGATTGATTATGACTGTCTTAATCGATCTACTCATCAATTATGTAAGTTTCTGTGCTCATGAAAAATCTTCACCAATCGATTATCCAATCGATTGGAGTATGTCCTAATCAATCACCTGGAGTTTCTGATTTCTGAAAGTAATTTCAGGCCAAATTTTAGAAACTCCTAAATAATTTTATAAAATCTTAAAAATTGTAAAATTTTATGTAGACATTATTTATTACATATACTATCATGGAAAATAATTTTCTATGAAAATAACTTTCATTTTCAAAGATTAACATAAAATTGGAAACCATTGAAATACTTCAATGTTTCACTCTATTTTGTATACAATTCATCAGTAATGGGTTCTCAAAAAAGATAATCATCATCAAGATTTTTCAAAATAGTTTTGAAATGATTTTCAAAAAGAATTTCCAATAATGTTCCTTGGGTTAAATGCACATGACTTGTACATTAATTTTCCCAATGATTTGAGTTCACTTAATTTCTTATCTTGTTGAATTTGAAACTCAAATAGATGCACTTGATCAACACCTTGAGTTTTATTCATCTTCCTAACATCTCGCTTGTATTTAATGTATTTCAAAACATATATAAGTCTAGTTATGGTCTTTGTGAGATGTAAAAATTATGTTCTCTCTATACTAAGGGTTCATACATTTCTAACTAGACATTATAAACATTGATCATCCACCTAGGATGTCAATTAATGGCAATGTCCTTAATTTCAATATAATCAAATAATGATGATAGTGATCATAGCATACATCAAATGCATATTTTCAAAAGAAAAATTACTATAGCTATATGATGTATGTATGATATGACATATGATACTCTCATAATAAAGTATGGATGTTTAAACATGATGTCATGGCATGGGATAGGACATACAAAACATAACATATTAGCATAAAAGAAAAAAACCTAGATTCTCTATCTAGATATCAATAACTCATTGCTAAGCCATTAATAGTCTTGATTTTGCCCTTATCTTTCCAAGAGAATGTCAAAACTCCCAACCATAGCATTTCTTCGGATTTTATCCTAGTTGTTCCAACTTTATTAAGTTTAATCTCCTAAAAATATAGTTTGGTATAAATTTACTTAAGAAGAGTAAGTAACAACTTTTTCATTTTTAAGGGTGATAATTCCTTGAAAATGCTCCAAAGTATCAACTTCATCAAGATTGGGTTAACTATCCTTCCAATTAGAGTTGAAATTTCCAAACTCATCTAGGGTGTGGCGAACACACTCTTAGAAACTCAAAACATATTGGTGCTCCTTAGGTATTCTCGGTATTCACTAGGGATGACTTCCTTTGATACTTTCCTAATGACTTTCCTAAGCTTCTCCGAAGCCTTAGTCACGCTAGTCTTGCAGTGGTCAACCTTAGCGATGGTTTCCCTTGTGACTTTGACTTGACTCCTAAACCTAGATTGGATTCCATAAGTATATGGAGCACTATGATAGGATGCCCCATTCTCTTTGGCCTCAGGTTTGTACACCAATCCTCTTTTGCCCTTAGAGAGTCCTTGTTGTTCAAAACCTAGGTTTTTAATCTTTGATCCCTTAAATAGATTTTCAATTCTCTTAAGGGGGGTTTTCTAATTTTTCAAGTTTTGGCCTCAAAACTTAATTTTCAATCATTATATCTTTAAGGCTTGATTTTATAATATTGCAATGGAAATTTGATTTTTCATGAAAACCTTGAGCATTCTTCCTTTTAGGAATATCTCTAGTTCCCTTAAATTTCATGCTTAACTTATTTTGTAGCTTCCTATCATTTAGTTTGTTGGTTCCTGAAGCACCAGATCAAACTTGATTTTGATAATGGCAAAGGGTTCAAAGTTAAGTATGTTTTGTGATCTAATGTATTTGACTAAGTATACAAAAAAGTCTTAGTTTGTCTAGACACGAAGTCTTGACCTACAGGGTTGAGCACGAAGTTCTGGTCAAGGATTAGGCATGAAGCCTTAGCCGAGGGCTGGGCACAAAGACCTGATCGAGGACTGGGTGTTAGGATGTATACTAAAAGCCTTGCCTTTTCTGTATGGTCATCCACATTTTGAAAGAGAATCACAACAACACTAGATGCATGTTTATATTAGTATATGCATAAAAGTCCAATACTGTGCACTGTAGATAACACAGTGTGCGGTGACACACGGAAGATCGTGTTATCAGTCTTTTGTATAGTATATATAAGTAAGAGGCTCACAACCGAGATGGAATTGGACAAACGATCAGGATGGTTGTAGTGTAATTAGGTGTGATTTATCTTGTCCATAGAATTACACTAGTGTGCTTGTGTGCATTGAGTAGGACCAAAACCAGAGATCATCCAATTTGTACTAACTTGATAATTGGATTGGATCTCGAATTTATTATAGAGTACAATCCTTGAATCCCGATATAATAACAGACACATATTATTACTATTTATTTCTTTGATTTACCAATGGGCGAGATTTATTCTGTTAATCGATAGGCCCGGTAAGTTGGGAAATAATATTAATTATATGGTGTGTTATTGATTATTGACAGAATCTGTGTCCTGGTGAGTCGGGATGATGATGCCCCCTTGATGAGCTTAAAAGGTTCATCATGTTAAACCCTGCAGGTGGATTTGATCCGACATGATGATAAGGTTGAGTGGTACTGGTCAAGGAGTTAGAAGTTGATTAATTAAAATTGTCAGAAATTTAAATTAATCGACGGGCATTCGATATCTTAAACACGGGGGATGGATGTGCTCATAAACCAGGAAAGCTACATGGTTCAGGAACCTTAAGATAGACTTCGATGTGATTCCTGGTTTGCTCAAAGCTATCACATTTGGTTGTGATAATAATAGTGTAGTTACAAACCCGAAGGAACCACGAGTCCATAAGGCAAGTAAACACATAGAGCGCAAGTACGACCCACGAGAGGACAAGCTATTGTTGCCTAGAGTACATCAGAAGACAACCTGGGAGATCTTTTCACTGAGGCTTTGATAGCAGAGCTTTAGACATGTGGAGGATCAGGGAGTCAGATGTATGATATTTTGAGGATAGCAAAGTCTTTAAGTATAAGTGAGAGATTGTTAGGATGTATACTAAAAGTCTTGCCTTTTCTGTATGGTCATCCACATTTTGAAAGAGAATCACAACAACACTAGATGCATGTTTACATTAGTATATGCATAAAAGTCCAATACTGTGCACTGTAGATAATACAGTGTGTGGTGACACATGGAAGATCGTGTTATAAGTCCCTTGTATAGTATATATAAGTAAGAGGCTCACAACCGAGATGGAATTGGACAAACGATCGGGATGGTTGTAGTGTAATTAGGTATGATTTATCTTGTCCATAGAATTACACTAGTGTGCTTGTGTGCATTGAGCAGCACCAAAATCAGAGATCATCGAATTTGTACTGACTTGATAATTGGATTGGATCTCGGATTTATTATAGAGTACAATCCCTGAATCCTGATATAATAACGGGCACATATTATTACTATTTATTTCTTTGATTTACCAATGAGCGAGATTTATTCTGTTAAATCGATAGGCCCGGTAAGTTGGGAAATAATATTAATTATATGGTGTGTCATTGATTATTGACAGAATCCATGTCCTGGTGAGTCGGGATGATGATGCCCCCCTTGATGAGCTCAAAAGGTTCATCATGTTAAACCCTGCAGGTGGATTTGATCGGACATGATGATAAGGTTGAGTGGTACTAGTCAAGGAGTTAGAGTTTGATTAATTAAAATTGTCAGTAATTTAAATTAATCGACGGACATTCGATATCTTAAACACGGGGGATGGATGTGCTCATAATAGGTGGAGCTCATATGTAAATATGGGGGTTGGTGAGGTAATTCAACGGGGATCCTTTAGTGGAATGGATCTTCATTAATGGATCGGGTTTGGATCCATTAGCAGGCCAAGATCCAACTCTTCCTCATGGTCCCTATTGTAGCCCTATGTATAACCCCATGGTGGCATGAAACTAGGTGGATAATTAATCCAATAGATCACAAAAAACCCAAGGCCTCTCCTCTCCTCTCCTCTCTCTCACTCCTCTCTCTCTCTCTCTCTCTCTCTCCCCCTCTCTCGGCGCTGACTGTTGCTTCACGATAATTGCTTCATGCAATTTCCACCAAGGTAAAAAGATAGTCGCATCTGTTAGCAACTTTCTGATTGGAGGAAAGCAATTGCACACGGCAATTGTTGGCTGGAGAAAGAGAGGAGAATACAAAATTGCTCACGGCAATTTATTGGACAAAGGAGAAGACAAATTGCTCATGTGCTGGCTGTTGGAGAGAGCAACAATTTGTTGCTGGCCAGAGGGAACCTTCTGCTTCGGTGCAGCAGTCGCGTGAGCAAGGCCTCCCTGTCTCTGTGGAGAATTGCGTGAGCTGCAATTGGCGTGAGCAGCAGCCACAACATCCAATTAATTAGCGTGAGCAGCAGCAGCAGCCACAACATCCAATTAATTAGTGTAAGCAGCAGCCACAGCAGCCAATTGGCGTGAGCAGCAGCATGCAACTTGCTCCAAGGGAGCAGCCAAGTTGCTCACAATTCGGGTGCCGGCGGCGGAGGCGAGGAGTAGTAGGGTTTGTGTTTGAATTATCTTCTTCCTTGGACTGGCCGGCGGCATCTCTTTGGTTAGGGATTGGTTAGCGCAAGGAGAAGGGATCGACTTGGTGACCACGATTCTTGGTAGAACGTCGCTCATACGACGTCCAAAAGGGGAGGGTCAACGGTAGAAGATCGTAAGGTAACGGAAGGTATATACTCTTCCTTGGCTCCTTCGTTGTAGCTT
Source organism: Boesenbergia rotunda (assembly GCA_024364735.1). Lineage (NCBI taxonomy): Eukaryota > Viridiplantae > Streptophyta > Magnoliopsida > Zingiberales > Zingiberaceae > Boesenbergia > Boesenbergia rotunda. The sequence continues at coordinate 59,249 of JAGFNQ010003091.1, forward strand.
CGTCATTTCATGTTGATTTTAATTAATTATTATTATTTTGATTAATTGTTAATCTTAGATAATAATTAATTATTTGGACCCCGATAATAAATACAAGAACCGGCGATCCACTCATCGTCTCTTCCGCGGTCGTTCGGTTAGAATAATTATAAGGCTCGATTTTTGTGATTGGCCAAGTTGTAATTTGTATCGAACGATACGATGACGAGATAGTCGTTGGGAGACGAGTCTCCATTCGGATTAAATAATTTTTAATCCGTAGACATGGAGAGGTCTTGATAATTACCATTTTGTTAATCAAATTAGGCTTTCAAATCCATGTTTTGATCCATTTTTATATGCTTAAGTTTACATTTACATTAGGTTTCATGAATTATCTCTATTTTAGCTTTGGATGCAAATCTTTGTATATTTGAGATATTTTGGTACTAAAATTTGAATCTAATTTTGTAGGCTTCGAATGATCATGGACCTAGATAAGATTGGATCGAACTTGAGTTCAGACTTGGCTTCAAGCAAGAGGATCAAGAGATGGATAAATGTGGGTCGTCCAATCAAAGAACGGTGAGATTTGAGCCATCCATCAGCTTCTGGTCAATCCGAGCTCAAGATAGACTTAATCAAGACCATAGATCAAGATATGAAAGTTTGGGCCAAATCAGAAGTCATCTGACCGTTAGATCAAGCTTAAGAGGAGTCTAAACCATCTATTCAAAAAGGCAGATCTGAGCCATCTGTTGCATATATGATTGATCCAAGCTAAGGAGGAGCAGATCCTGACCATTGATGAAGATCTGGGTAGTTTGATTCTGATCCGAGTTGATCTGACCGTTGGATGACGCGAAGAGGATCACAACCGTTCAATTTTAAATGGGATATGTTTAATTAGGAATTCCCTCTTCCCAGCTCAGTCGTCATCGCAGAGTCACGAATTCTGTTTCCAGTTCATCTTGTTCATCATTTTTCTTCAAGTTTTCTTCTCCGATCGCGCAGCCACATCAGATCTAAGCTTCGCCCAAGTTCTCGAATCACCGGGATCGAGTCTCCGTGAGGTTTGCAAACCAATTTTGTCGCTGAGAGGAGCTCAGGTGAGAGTTTCGCCGGAGATCTGCTTCTTCTGATCGATCCATGCTTGATCGCCAATCTTCATCAATCGGGGTATTCGGAGGGGTACTCTGAAGAGTTCTGAGGGTTCCTGAGTCATCAACGCCACCCAACTTGTCAAGAAGGAGGAGATCGGAAGAAGAATTTAGATGAACACCAATCTGACGTTAAATTGATCGCGGGAGTCAAGTCTCGGTTGATTTGTCGAGCTAAGGGTTCCTAGCTGGTTCTTGTGTGACGGCAAGAAAGATCTCGGATTAAGGGAAGGATCTGATGTTTAGTTTTTGTAATTTCTATTTCTGAATTTTCGTTTCTTACTTCTGTCCATTATCTATCATTTCATCAGGTAACTGATCGGTCTGTTCGACCGATCAAGACAACATCTGATCGGTCTGTAGACCGATCTGATAAGCATCTGATTGGTCTGTTGACTGATCAGGCAGTTCTCTGCTACAATTCAACCTGTTTTATGTATTCAGCTTTGTTTCAATTTCTCATTTCTGAAGTTAGTTACAGATCTATTGCTTTCCTGCCTTTGATATTAGTTTTGTTCTTCAATTTCATAATTTCGTATTGAATTGCTCAATTTCCAAATAGATTAAGTTTAGTTTTCACAATTTCCTAGTTAATTTCTGCTTAGCTAAGTTCATTTTGTTTCATATTGTTATTTCATTCCTTATCGCAAAAACCCCCATTTTTACTCAAAACCCCAAAACATTAAACGACGAATTTGAGCTTGAGTTAAACATCCTAAACTAGTCCTTGGAAAAATACGACTTGAGACCCCTATACTAGATTTAGCTTTGTGAGATTAAGGGTTTTCGATTTATAAATATCTAAATTTAAGGCTCATCATGACACTTGATTGTGGGCATCATCAGGTCTCTCAAGGACGACCAAGTATTCGCTAGGGAAACCTGCCAAGCCATACCCAGTAATTGGTATCAGAGCTGAGGTTTCCATTTTTGTGTGTTTAGGATTGGTTAATTTTTTGCATTATTCATACATTTTATTTTGCTGGATGATATGTGGATGTGCGTAGGCTAACTTTGTGTTGCAGACACTAGATTCCAACTTATCATGGCCAAATATTTGATATGTGTGATTGATTGTGCAATGTTTGTAAATTAATTAATCCTCGGGGTTGACGAGGCAAGGTAGTATTTAATTTTTGTAATTAACTACGGCACATGTTTAGCCGAGCTCATTATTTTACTTTCGATCTAGTTTTTATGTATACTCCTTCGTGGAGTATAGGATCGATGATGTAAATAATTAGCTAGTCATTTCGGCTCGAAGATCCCTCAAGGTGGCTTGAACATAAGGAAGGGAGGAACGGACGAGGCGACGACACGACTGGAGGCGCATTGGAGACCAAGGCCATGAAAAGTTGGAAAATCTAGGATTTCCTATTTTCATTATGTTGGTTATGTGCATGTCATGTGTGTGTGCTTGTTAAAACTCTTCAAACTAAATTATTAAGTGGGAGACGGACCCTAAAGGTCCCATGACCTCCATTACAATCTGACATGTTATGCGAACAAGCCAGCGCGTTGGCTCTGAGTGCCTTCCTCCATAACGGGTAGGTTTGTTCTGCAGATCACAAGGTCAGAAAAGATTATAGGGAATTATTGAAGAGCGTGTGTACTTCCCAACGGAAGGCACATAATCGTAAATAATTCTCTTAGTATCGTGTAATGGTAAACACTTAGATACAAATATTAGTATCCTCCCCAACGGAGTCACTGCTAATAATTTGTAGGGTCGAAATGAACCAACTATTAATCTTACTTGTCAAAAAGTTAGATTGACAAGATAGTAAGATTGATGGGTAAAATCTTCTCTAACAAATGTAGAGTTCGTATACGTCCACACTAATGTGGCATGCAGATTCTCGGTGTTTGAGGTGTTGGTTGATTTCGAAAAATTTATTGTTTTGAGGAATCAATTCATTTTCGAATTCTAAAGTAGTGTATGTTGTGATTCTCAGGATTTTCAAAATGACCTTTAATCCACTAGGTACCATACTTAAGGAGAACAAATTTACTAGACCCAATTACATTGATTGGAAAAGAAACCTAGACATTGTCATTACAGCTGAAGAGTAGAAATTTGTACTCTTTGAAGATTGTCCTGAAAAACTTGGCGAGAAATCTGGTGAAGAGCAGAGGGAGCGTTATAAGTGATGGGTCAAAGCAGATGAGATGGCGCGGTGCTACATTTTGGCATATATAAAAAGTATTGTAACATCAGCATCAGGCCATGCCCACTGCTGCTGAGATGATGCTAAACCTCAAGGAGCTCTTCGGGCACCAGAATCGGGCCGCCAAGCAGGTTGCGATGAAGAACCTGATGACGACTACTATGGTCGAGGGGACACTCGTGAGGGATCATGTTCTGAAAATGATGGCTCACCTCAATGAGATTGAGGTACTGGGAGCACAAATCGACGGGGAATCCTAGGTCGATATAATACTCCAGTCTCTGCCTAGGAGTTTTGAGCAGTTCCGGCTCAACTAAAACAGAACAAGCATGAGTATACGTTGGGGAACTGCTAGGAGAACTCTAGGCAGCAGAGGGGCTCTTTCGTCAGAGTTCACAGGCCTTGGTCACTCAGAAGGTTTCTACTTCTGTGCCGAAAGGCAGGAAGAAGAAGAAACAAGGTGGGTAAAAGAAGGCGGCTAGATCGCAGGGACCTCAGGCTGGTGTGAAGGAACCGAAAGGCAAGTGCTTCACGAGCCAGCAAATTGGACATTGGAAGGGGAACTGTCCCCGTCGTCAAGAGAAAGGTATATCTTTTTCTTTTGTCATTGTAACATGTTTAGCGATGTTATCTACCGGTACCTGGTGTGTAGATACGGATGCCACTAAACATGTTTGTAATTCATTGCAGGGGTTCCAGGAAGCCCAACGACTAGCTGAGGAAGAGATTACTGTCTACATGAGATATGCTACGGAGGTGGCTACTATTGCAGTGGGAGTTACTTATTTTTATTTAGGAAAATAAAGTTTTGATTTTAAAAAGATTGCTTTTATGTACCTAATTTTAGAAAGAACTTTGGTTCAGTTTCTAAAATAATGGATATTCTATTGCTTTTTGTTATGAAAAGTGGAATAGAAAGATTATCTATTTAGGAACATGGATAAGCAATTTAAGCAATTAGAACCAAAGTCCCCCATGATGTAAATAGTAGCTAATAGATCATCATCTAAATCAAAATAAGAGAAAGGTTCCTTCCAAGATGGACCAAACATGTCTTTGGCATCTAAGGCTTGGTCATATTAACCTTAATAAGATTCAAAGGTCGATAGCCGATGGGCCCTCGGGTTTATTGGTGGTGGGAGACTTCCCAACCTTTGAATCTTGCTTGGAAGGTAAGACGACTAAGAGGCCTTTTCAAAGCTGAGGGGTATAGAGCCAAAGATATGTTAGAATTGGTTAATTCTGATTTGTGTGGTCCTATGTTTATCCAGGATACAGGTAGCTTTGAATACTTCGTGAGACGAATATTCAAAGGTATGAATACGTTTACTTGATGGCCACAAGTCTGAATGCTTTGATCATTTCAAAGAATTTTAGGCTGATGTGGAGAAATATCAAAGTAAAAGTATCAAGACACTATGATCATATCATAGTGATAAGTATCTCTTGGGAGAATTTAGGACTTACTCATCAGAGGTTGGGATCCAATCCCAATTGACTGCACCTGGTACGCACCAACAGAATGGTGCAATAGAGCGAAGGAAAAGGGCTCTTATGGAAATGGTTAGGATAATGATGAGTTGCTCCGAGTTGCCAGATTCGTTCTGGGGATATGCTCTGGAAATGATAGTGTACTTTCTTGATACCATCTAGGTCAGTAATCTATACTCCCATAGAAGTGTAGACTGGGCAAAGGCCAAGTCTAAGATATATTCAGCTATCGGGTTGATCAGCACATGTGCTGAGAAGGAATACTGATAAGTTGGAATCTCATGCGCTTGTTCATAGGATATCCTAGAGGAACAAAAGGTGGTTCTATAGTCCTAAGGATCAGAGGGTAATAGTTGGCATGAATACCCAATTCTTAGAGGAAGACTATGTGATGAACCACAAACCCATGAGTAGATTAGTTCTTGAAAAATTAAGAGGGGGCGTTCCGACCTTAGTACTAACTGTACAAGAAGATATACCACAAGTCACTGCACCGCGTGTCACAAAAGATACACAGGTGGTACCTTGTCGTAGTGGGAGGGTTGTTAGTTAACCAGAAGGATTCATGTTCTTGGGAGAGTCTTCAGACTCAGTCCCTGGCGACCATGAATCAAGATCCTTGGACCTATGATAAGGAACATCCGCTTTGAAGAGATAATCCAGTCATATGGATTTGTTCAAAGGATGGATGAGATTTGTGTATGTAAGAAATGTGACGGAAACGTAGTGGTATTCTTGTACTATACGTAGATAATATTTTGTTAGTTGGCAACAATGACAATGTATTATCAGACGTAAGGGTATGGTTGTCCAAACAGTTGATATGAAGGACTTAGGAGAAGCAGGACATGTCCTTGGCGATCAAAGTTCTAAGAGATCACCAGAGAAGGATGTTATGCTTATCCCAAGCTTCATACAGAGACACTGTCTTAGATCGTTTTAGCATGGAAACCTCCAAGAAAGGTTTTGTACTTTTCAGCTATGGAGTTACTCTATCTAAGGAGATATGTTTAGAATATCAAAGGAGATAGAGCAGGTAATGGCGGTTCCTTTAGCGTCGGCTATAGGAAGCCTCGTGTATGCTAAAAACGAGATCGGATATCTGCTTTGCCGTGGGCATGGTTAGCAGATATCAGAGTAACCCAGGTCAGGGAAATTGGATTGCTGTAAAAGCATATATTAGTGTCTGAGAAGGACTAAGGATTATATGCTGGTTTACCGGGCTGACCAATCTCCTATGGGTTATACGGATACAGATTTCCAGCGCATAGGGGCAAATATAAGTAATCCTCGGGGTTTTGGGTTTACTTTAGGAGGTGGAACCATATGTTGGAGGAGTGTCACGCAGTGGCTGCGTGGCGGACTCCACCATGGAAGCTGAGTATATGGCAGCCTTTGAGGCGGCCAGGAAAGCTACTATAGGGTATGGCTTGGCGGGTTTCCCTAGCGAATACCTGGTCAATCCGAGAAACCTCTCTATGTCTACGAATTAAAATTAATCCGAATGGAGACCCGTCCATCTCGTGTCGTATCGAACGGTCCAAATTACAACTTAGCCAATTACCAAAATCAGCCTTGTAATTTGCTCAACCGTACGACCACGGAAAAGACGACGAGTTGATCGCCGACTTTTGTATTTATGGTCGGAGTCCAGTTAATAATTTATTCATAAAGATGTGAACTCAAAATAATAAACTATTAAACATGAATTGATGAGACGAATCAACAAGACATATAATTGACATGTAATTAATCAAAGGAGCATAGGGAAAGATATACCTTTCCGATCACCTCGCGGTTTTCTACCTTATGTCCCTCCCTTTGTGGACATCATGTGGGTGACGATCTACCGCGATCCGAGATCACCAAGACCACCAAAAAATCCCTTCTTACAGCCGACCAAAACCCTAGCCTCTAGGGTTTGCGCCGCCGACCCTTCTCTCCTCTCCCTTTGCGCAGCCGACTGCCGGAGCCGCCTACAACCCTCCGGACCAGCAGCCCACCTCGAGAGGAAAGTGAAGAAGAAGAAAAAGGAGGGAATTCTCCTTCTTTCCTTCCCAACCAGCCGAAAACTCACCCTCTTCCCTCACCTTGCACCGCCGCCACCACACCCACCTTCTCGCTGCCCACTAGCCGTCGACGCCCCTTCCTTCCTTGCCGACCACCACAAAAGGGAGAAGAAGGATCCCCCTTTGTCTAGTGATGGTCACCTGCCAAGAGGTTTGAAGAAGGAAGAAGAAAAAGGTGAAGGAGAAGCCTTCACCTTCTTTGTCGTGACCTAGGAGAGAGACTATGGGAGAGGGAAAAGAGAGAGAGGCCTTGGGTGAATTATCTTGGATTGATTAAGCCTTGGTTTCTTGATCCCATAGGGTATATATAGGGCTAAGGTAGGGACCAAGAGGAGGAGTTGGTTCTTAGCCCACTAATGGATCTAAACCCGATCTATTAATTAAGATTCATTCCACTAAAGGATCTTAATTGAACTTCCTCACCAACCCTCAATTTTCATATGGGCTCCACATATTACAAGTCGTCCATCCCCCCGTGTTTAAGATCTCGAATGCCCATTAATTAATTAAATTACTGACAATTTAAATTAATTAACTTCTGGATCCTTGACTAGTACCACTCAACCTTATCATCGTGCCGAATCAAATCCACCTACAGGGTTTAGCACGATGAACCTCTTGAGCTCATCAAGGGGGCATCATCATCCTGACTCACCAGGACACGGATTCCGTCAATAATCATCGGCATATCATATTATTAATATTATCTCCCAACTTACCAGGCCTATCGATCTAACAGAATAGATCTCACCCATTTGTAAATCAAAGAAACAATAATTAATAATATATGCCCAATATTATTTCGGGATTAAGGGATCATACTCCATAATATAAACTGAGGTCCTATCCAATTATCGAGTCAGTACAAATTGGATAACCTCGGGTTTCGGTCCTGCTCAATGTACTCATAGCACACTAGTGTAATTCTATAGTCAAGACCAACCACACCTAATTACACTACAACTATCCCGATGGGTTGTCCAATTCCATCTTGGTTGTGGGCCTCTTATTTATACTAAGCAAGAAACTGATCACTCGATCTTCCGTGTGACACCACATACCATGTTATCTACAATGCAAAATAATTGGACTTCGTGTATGTACTACTGTAACGCCCGTAAAATCTTCTCAATATTTTTCTTTAAAATATTGATCATGCCTATATGGATTTTTGAGAAACATGTGAATACTAGCATGAAACTTAGCATGATTTCTTATATGGATTAAAAAGCTAAGTACTAATGGGCCTTACATGGGCCCTTCTAGTACCATGGCTATTAGTGGACCTTGGGTAGAATTTTAACATAAATAGAAATGATTTCCAATTAGGAATATTAGCATAACACTTGGTGGACTCTTATGTGGGCCTTGCCAAAAATAAGAGTAAATGGAATAAAAAGAAAGTGCATGCACCAAGGATTGAACCTTGGACGTAGAATAGAGGCAAAGCCTCATCATGCATGTACTAACCAATTCACCTAGCAAGGGAGTGCTATTGGAAAAGAAAGAAGATTTTAGTTGAGACTAAAGGAAGTGAAGAGGCACCTCTTGAAGAGGCATCATGTGAAGAGGCACCATGCCCCTTCACTTAGTATAAAAGAGATGGATGAGAAGTGAAGAGGCACTTAAGTTATTTTTCTCCTCTTTTCTTCCACCAAGACTCTTCCTTTCCCCTCTTCTTCCTCCTCCTTGCCGTGACTCACAAGAGGGTTTTCCCCTTGGAAAACTTCACAAGAGGACTCCCTCTTGAAGATCCAAGGTTTCCTAGAAGGCTGCAAGGGCAAGGGGTGTTCTAAAGTCAAGAAGGTCTTCACTTTTTCTCTATTTAAGGTTTATAACCAAGACAACAAGAGGTAAGATTCCCTCACCTGTGATATAATAGCTTTTATATTATCTTTCTTGATTTAAGATTTGTTTGGGATCTATGTTGAGAAAACTATGGAATTAGGGCTCCTTATAAGTTTCGGCCAAGCACCATTTTAGGGCTTGGGATGATGTTAAAACCTCACTTATACTTCCTAATGCTTTCTCATGATAAAATAAGAATGAACTATGAGTTGTGGAATTTTTGTAGCACCCAAATCCCCTTATGAAGTTTCGGCCCCCTCCCCTTTTCATGGTTAGGATTAGATCTAACCCTTATGTTGTTAATGTTCTTCCCATCATATGATATGTAACATGTTGCTTGAATAAAGGGGGATTTTCACCCTACAACTTTCGACCAAGACCCATTTCATGCTAGGAATTAGGGTTAGCCCCAATCATGTGTTCTAATGGCTTCCTATGGCATTGTATGTATTGTATGGGCGTTACTTTAGTTATGGTACCTCACATGTTGCTTGAATAATGGGACTTTCATTTACAAACATTCGGCCAAGCACCTAAGTCTAAGGTTTGGGTTAGGCTAAGGTTTCAAGTGTACTTGTTTATGGCTCATTATGATATAAATATATGTTCAAGTATGTTGTATGAATTTTATGGTGCCTAAACCCTAACTTTATGCGCTATGCATCACGACCTTGTATGCTTATGTTATGTGCCATGTTTTAGTAGGTTTTATTCATGGATGTTTTAAACCATATACTATGAACACATGTGTTGTGAAGTATGCATCATGTTTATGTATAATTATGCATGCATTATGTTAAATGCCTTGAACATATGTATTATGATATATATATATTATGGTTATGTAGACCTACGCATGTTTTATATTGAATGTCATGAACCTATGTAGTATGTATCATGTTCATATGGATCCTACCCATGCATGTTTTATGATAGATACCATGATCATGTATGCTATGTGATATGTACCATGTATATAAAAACTTATCTATGCATGCTTACCTTATGTACCATGATCATGCATGCTTTATGAACTAAGATGATGTTTATGCCTTTAAGGCATAATTATGTATGTATGTCATGCCTTATGAATTAAGATGATGTTCATGCCTCTAAGGCATAATGATGTGTACATGACATACCTTATGAATCAAGTCTATGTTTGTGCCTTTAAGGCATAATGATGTTATGCATTAACTATGAATGATGAAATGCTAAGTATGCTTTATACCATGCTTCATGTATTAAGATCATGCTTATGTCTTTAATTATGCTATGTAAGTTCTATGAATGATGAAATGCCAAGAGCATTTCTTATGATGTAAAAAGAAGCATGTGAAGCTATTTTACTTTATGGATGGGCTTGTACCGGACCCAAGTAAGGTCCAAGGGATGAACTCCTTAGAAAGCCTCGTTTCTGGGACTACTGTAGCTGTCCAACAGGGATGGGCTCCTTAGAAAGCCTCAGTTCTGGACTATTGTAGTTGTCCCTAGGCTGAAGGTAGCCTAGTACCCTAGTAGGTCGAGACTAGCTACCTCGTATTTACTTAGGGATGCGTGCAAATGATGGATGTATGTGGTAAAAGCCGGGGCCCCCCTTGAAGTTGAGATTTATGTTTAAGTACTTATAATTATGATTTTCGAATAAGCATCCTTATGTTATGTGCATTTAACTCATGCTAATCATTTTATGCACTTATCTCTCATGTTATGCATCTATTCTTATGTTTTATGTCAAGAACTTCTTTATGTTAAGTATTTTATGTGCTTATATTTTATGTCAAATACTTCTTATGCCATGAGCTCTATGCACTTTCATTACATGTTAAGCACTTCTATATGATTATGTGTTTTCATGTACATCTATATGCCTCCTCATGTCAAATGCTTTATGAATACCTTCTCATGATATGTTTTTGTTTTATGTTACACTCTCTATGTTATGCCCTTTCCATTGACTATATGTGACGTATGGTTTTAGTGAGTAGGAAAGAGTCTTACTAAGCCTATGAGTTTATAAGTTTTATTTTCTTATACCGCAAATCAAGCAAGAGGATACTAAGCTAAGGGAAGCAGTAGGAGGGGCAAGTGTGTGTGTGGCAGTGACATGGCAAAAGAAAAAGATCATATTACTCATAATTGTCATATGTCTTATGTTTTGCATTGTCATCTTTAGTTTTCATGCTATACTTTATGATGGTTTTCCTAAAGAACAACTTACTAGGAAAATTTTATTACTTATGTTGCTTATGAACAACTTATGTTGATTTCTATATCGTACTTTATTGCTATACTTATCATTGCTAAATTATGATGTTAACATGCTATACCATGATGTGTTCGTTTAGAACAATATGTTGGCTTTAAGCCTGATGGTAGGATAAGTTATGTTTAATGCAAGCATGTTCAAGAATGTTATGTCTCACATGCTATGTCTTACTTTTTTTATGTTACGACAATGCTAAGTTTACCAAGTAACCATGTTTAAGAATGATAGCTAAGATATGTCAACATGATTCAAGTTTTAATTGCATGATTTAAACGCATATGTATGAAGTTTTAAATTATTCCGCTGCATTAAGATCTCCATATGCGTATATGTATGTTCGCGTAGCACCGCCTTTCGCCTACATCGTAAGGCGGGAAGGGCGGGCGTTACAACTATTATAAACAAATACCTAGTGTAGTTGCGATTCTCTTTTCATAATAATGATGTTCATATAAAGAAACTTATGTCTTTCAGTATACACATCTTACAATCTCCCACTTATACTTAAAGACACTGCTGTTCTCCCATTGCCATACATCTGACTCCCATATCCTCCACATGCCTATCAAAAGCCTTAGTTGGAAGAGCTTTCGTGAAAGGATCTGCCAGGTTGTCATCTGATGCAATCTTGGCGACAACCACTTCTCCTCGCTTTACGATTTCTCGTATCAGGTGGTACTTGCGCTCTAAGTGTTTACTCACCTTATGAGCTCGTGGTTCCTTCGAGTTTGCAACTGCACCACTGTTATCACAAAAGATTGTGATAGATATGGGCAAACCAGGAATCACATCCAAGTCCATGATGAAGTTCCCGAGCCATACAGCTTCCTTGGCTGCCTCTGAGGCTGCCACATATTCAGCTACCATGGTGGTCCGCCACGCACTTCTGCTTGACACTCCTCCAAATAATGGCTCCACCTCCTAAAGTAAACACAAACCCTGAGGTAGACTTACTTTTGTCCCTGTCTGACTGGAAATTGGAGTCTGTATAATCTACAGGGACTAATTGGTATGCCCGGTAAACCAGCATATAAACCCTAGTCCGTCTCAGGTATTTCAATATATACTTTACTGCAGTCCAATGTCCCTGTCCAGGATTACTCTGATATCTGCTAACCATGCCTACGGTAAAACAGATATCAGGTCTCGTGCATAACATAGCATATATGAGGCTTCCTACTGCCGAAGCATAAGGAATCGCCTTCATTTCCTCTATCTCCTTTGATGTTTCGGACACATCTCCTTGGATAGAGAAACTCCATGCCTAAAGGGTAGAAAACCCTTCTTGGAGTTTTCCATGCTAAAATGAGACAAGACAGTGTCAACATATGAAGCTTGGGATAAACACAACATCCTTTTCTGGTGATCCCTTATGACCTTGATCCCAAGGATGTGTCCCGCTTCTCCCAAGTCCTTCATATCAAACTGCTTGGATAGTCAGACCCTTACGTCTGATAACACTTTGACATTGTTGCCAATTAATAAAATGTCATCTACGTATAGTACAAGAAACACCACGACGTTTCTGTCACATCTTTTGTACACACATGACTCATCCGGGCTTTGAGCAAATCCATATGACTAGATAACTTCATCAAACTGGATGTTCCAAGATCTTGAAGTTTGCTTCAATCCATAAATGGATCGATTAAGCTTGCACACAAGATGCTCTTTGTCCTTTGTAATGAACCCTTCTGGTTGCTGCATGTAGATGGTCTCCTCAAGACTCCCGTTAAGGAAGGTTGTCTTGACATCCATCTGTCATACCTCATAGTCCATATGAGCTGCAATAGATAAAAGAATCTGGATAGACTTAAGCATGACTACTGGCGAAAAGGTCTCCTCATAATTGATACTCTCTTTCTGAGTGTACCCTTTCGCAACCAGCCTAGCTTTGAAGGTCTCAACCTTCCCGTCTGATCCTCTCTTTCTCTTGTAGATCTACTTGCATCCAATGACTTTTATACCATTGGGTGGTTCTACTAGCTCTCAGACATGGTTAGAATCCATAGATTCTATCTTAGAGTTCATTGCCCTTTGCCAAGAATCTGCATCCTTGTCTTGGAGGGTCTCGTCATAGGTCCAGGGATCCGGTTCATTTTTACCAGGGACCAAGTCCGAAGACTCTCCCAGAAACATGAACCTTTCAGGCTGTCTGACGACCCTCCCACTGCGACGAGGTACCACCTGTGTATTCTCAGTGACACGCGGTGTAGTAACTTGTGGTGTGTCCTCTTGTACAATTGGTCCTAAAGTCAGAACGTCCCCCTAACTCTTCAAGCACAAGTCTACTCTTGGGCTTATGATTCATCACATAGTCCTCCTCTAAAAATCTGACATTCGTGCTAATGATTACCTTCTGATCCTTAGGACTATAGAACAGACCACCCTTCGTTCCCTTAGGATATCTCACAAACAAGCGTACTTCTGTCCAAGATTCTAACTTATCAGTATCTCCCTTCAGTATATGTGCTGGACTACCCCAAATCCTAATATGTCCTAGACTAGGCTTTCACCCAGTCCACAATTCTATTGGAATAGAAGGGACTGACTTAGATGATATCATGTTCAGAATATACGCAGCTGTATCTGGAGCATATCTCCAGAATGAATAAGGCAAGTCTGAATAGCTCATCATTGACCTAACCATTTCCATAAGAGTCCTATTCCTTCTTTCTGCAACACCATTCTGTTGGGGTGTACCGGGTGCAGTTAGCTGGGACTGAATCTCAGCTTCTGATAAGAAGATCCTAAACTCTCCAAATAGGTACTCACCACCACGATCTGATTGTAGTGTCTTGATACCTTTACCTTGACGCTTTTCCACATCATCCTTGAACTCTTTGAACTTATCAAAGCATTCAGACTTGCGGCGCATCAGATAGATGTATCCAGACCTTGAATAATCGTCAATGAAGGTGACAAAGTATTCAAAGCCACCTCTAGCTTGGATTGACATAGGACCACACATATCAGAATGAATCAGTTCTAACACATCTTTGGCCCTATACCCCTTAGCCTTGAAAGGCGTCTTGGTCATTTTACCTTCCAAGCAAGACTCACAGGTCGGGAGATCCTCCACCACCAATGAACCCAGGGGCCCATCGGCTATCAACCTTTGAATCCTACTAAGGTTAATATGGCCAAGCCTAAGGTGCCAAAGATACGTCTCATTCATCTTAGAAGGCTCTTTTCTCTTATGTGAGTTAGATGATGAGCTATTTATTTCAGTATGCATCGTGGGAGGTTTTGGTTCTAGAGAATACAGATTGCCGACCATTGTACCCGAACAGATAATCTCTCTATTTCTTTTAATAACAACTTTATTATCAAAAGTAATAGAATATCCATCCTTAAACAACTTAGAAACTGAAATTAGATTCTTTCTAAATGAAGGTACATAAAGGCAATCTCTCAGAACTAACACTTTATTTCTCTCAAAAGACAAATAAATAACTCCCACTGCAACTGCTGCCACCCTTGTAGCATCACCCATGTAGATCACGATTTCTTCATTAGCTAGTCGTCGGGTTTCCTGGAACCCCAGCATAGTACTGCAGACATGGTCAGTGGCTCATGTATCTATGCACCAGGTACTGGTAGATAGCACCGCTAAACATGTTTCAACGACTAAGGCTGAAGAAATACCTTTGTTTTGTCAACGGGTACAATCCGCCTTCTAGTGCCTAGTTTGCTTGCACGTGAAGCACTTGTCTTTTGGCTTCTTCAAACCAGTCCGGGGTCCTTGCAATGCTGCTGCCTTCTTGAACCCACCTTGTTTCTTCTTCTTCCGGCCTTTCGACATAGAAGTAGAAACCTTTTGAGTAACTAAGACCTACAAGTTTTGACGAAAGAGGCCCTCTGCCGCCTGGAGTTCTCCAAGGAGTTCCCCCAATGTATACTCATGCTTGTTCATGTTATAGTTGAGCCAGAACTGCTCAAAACTTCTAGGCAGAGATTGAAGTATTATATCGACCTGGGATTCCCCGTCGATAGCTCCTCCAAGTACCTTAATCTCATTGAGGTGGGCCATCATTTTCAGGACATGATCCCTAACAGGTGTCCCTTTGACCATAGTGGTCGTCATCAGATTTTTCATTGCTAGCTGCCTAGCTGCCCGATTCTGGTGTCCGAAGAGCTCCTTAAGGTTCAGCATTATGTCACCAGCAGTGGGCATGGCCTGATGCTGATGTTGTAGCACATTCGACATAGATACCAGAATGTAACACCGCACCATCTCATCTGCCTTGACCCACTTCTTGTAACGATCCTTATGCCCTTCACTAGAATCGTCTCTAGTCTTTTTCGGGCATTCCTCGAAGAGTACAAATTTGTACTCTTCAGCAGTAAGGACAATGTCAAGGTTCCTCTTCCAGTCTATGTAGTTTGGACCAGTAAGTTTGTTGTCCTTAAGAATTGTTGCTAGTGGAGTAAAAGCCATTATGAAAATCCTGAGAATCACAATACATTACTTTAGAAATCGAAAATAAATTGATTCCTCAAAATAATTAATTTTCGAAATTAACCAACATCTCAAACATCGAGAATTTGCATGCCACGTTAGTGTGGACGTATACAAACTCTACATTCGTTAGAGAAGGTTTTACCCATTAGTCTTACTATCTTATCAACCTAACTTTTTGACAAGTAAGACTAATAGTTGGTCAACTTCGACCCTACAATTTATTAGCAGTGACTCCGTTGGGGAGGATACTAATAATTGTATCTAAGTGTTTACCATTGCACGACACTAAGGGAATTATTTAGGATTATGTGTCTTCTGTTGGGGAAGTCACGCTCTTCAATAATCCCCTATAATCTTTTCTGAACTTGTGATCCGCAGAACAAGCCTATCCGTTATGGAGGAAGGCACTCAGAGCCAACGCACGGGCTTGTTCGCTTCACATATCAGATTGTAATGGAGGTCGTGGGACCCTTAGGGTCCCTCTCCCACTTAGTAATTTATCTTGAGGAATTTTTTAGCACTACCACACAACATAGCACATAACCAATCAACATGAAAAAAACATAGAGAAAATCTTAGATTTTCCTACTTTCATGGCCTTTGGTCTCTAATGCGCCTCCAGTCATGTCGTCACTTCGTCTGCTCCTCCCTTCCTTCTGCGCAAGCTACCTCGAGGGATTTCCACGTCGAAATGACTAGCTAATTATTTACATCATCGATCCTATACTCCTCGAGGGAGTGTACATGAAATCTAGATCAACTGTAAATAAATAACTCGGCTAAACATACGCCGTATTTAATTACAAAAATTAAATACCTAGCCTCGTCAACCACGAGGATTAATTAATTACAAAAATATGCAAACCAATCACACAACACATATTTGGCCATGAAGTTGGAATCTCATGCCAGCAACACAAAGTTAGCCTACGCACATCCACGCATCATCCAGCAAAATAAAATGTATGAATTGCAAAAATTAATCAATCCTAAACACAAAGCCGGAAACCTCAACTCTGATACCAATTATAGGGTATGTCTTGGTGGGTTTCCCTAGCGAATACCTGGTCAATCCGAGAAACCTCTCCATGTCTACGGATTAAAATTAATCTGAATGGAGACCCGTCTCCCATCAACCATCTAGTGCCGTATCGAACGGTCCAAATTACAACTTAGCCAATTACCAAAATCGGCCTTGTAATTTGCTTGACCGTTCGACCACGGAAAAGGTGACGAGTTGATTGTCGACTTTTGTGTTTATGGTCGGGGTCTAGTTAATAATTTATTCATAAAGATATGAACTCAAAATAATAAACTATTAGACATGAATTGACGAGACGAATCAACAAGACACATAATTGACATGCAATTAATCAAAGGAGCATAGGGAAAGACATACCTTTCCGATCACCTCGCGGTCTTCTACCTTATATCCCTCCCTTCGTGGGCGTCGTGTGGTCGATGATCTACCACGATCCGAGATCACCAAGACCACCAAAAAATCCCTTCTTACAGCCGACCAAAACCCTAGCCTCTAGGGTTTGCGCCGCCGACCCTTCTCTCCTCTCCCTTTGCGTCGCCGACCGCCGGAGCTGCCTACAGCCCTACAGACCAGCAGCCCACCTCGAGAGGAAAGTGAAGAAGAAGAAGAAGGAGGGAATTCTCCTTATTTCCTTCCCAACCGGCTGGAAACTCACCCTCTTCCCTCATCTTGCGCCGCCGCCACCACACCCACCTTCTCGCTACCCACCAGCCGTCGACGCCCCTTCCTTCCTCGCCGAGCACCACAAAAGGGAGAAGAAGGATCCCCCTTTGTCTAGTGATGGTCACCTGCCAAGAGGTTTGAAGAAGGAAGAAGAAAAAGGTGAAGGAGAAGCCTTCACCTTCTTTGCCGTGACCTAGGAGAGAGACTAGGGAAGAGGGAAAAGAGAGAGAGGCCTTGGGTGAATTATCTTGGATTGATTAAGCCTTGGTTTCTTGATCCCATAGGGTATATATAGGGCTAAGGTAGGGACCAAGAGGAGGAGTTGGTTCTTGGCCCACTAATGAATCTAAACCCGATCCATTAATTAAGATCCATTCCACTAAAGGATCTTAATTGAACTTCCTCACCAACCCTCAATTTTCATATGGGCCCCACATATTACAAGTCGTCTATCCCCCTGTGTTTAAGATCTCGAATGCCCGTTAATTAATTAAATTACTGACAATTTAAATTAATTAACTTCTGGATCCTTGACTAGTACCACTCAACCTTATCATCGTGCCAGATCAAATCCACCTGTAGGGTTAAGCACGATGAACCTCTTGAGCTCATCAAGGGGGCATCATCATCCTGACTCACCAGGACACGGATTCCGTCAATAATCATCAACACATCATATTATTAATATTATCTCCCAACTTACCAGGCATATCGATCTAACAGTATAGATCTCGCCCATTAGTAAATCAAAGAAATAATAATTAATAATATATGCCCGATATTATTTCGGGATTAAGGGATCGTACTCCATAATATAAACTGAGGTCCTATCCAATTATCGAGTCAGTACAAATTGGATAACCTCGGGTTTCGATCTTGCTCAATGTACTCATAACACACTAGTGTAATTCTATGGACATGACCAACCACACCTAATTACTGTTAGTGATATGAGAAAAGTGTCCTAAGGCAATCGTCTTATGATTGTAATCATTTATTTTAATAAATGAATATTCACTATTTGAGTATACATGTTTATGTATTTGATTGAGATCTTAAACTCATTTACTGAATGTCCGTAATACAATTCACAGCATGAGAGAATTTGTGATGAATTCACAACTAGTGATTATCTCTACATGTGCAATTGTGAAGTATTGAAATTGTCCCTAGTCGATGAATTGATAAAAACGGACACTATCACTGTTGAGACTAGCATGGGTTATTCTCTAATCAGCTGATTCTCACTGGCTGGTGACATTGGGATGTCTGGAGATAAACATGAATGCTAGTTAAGGGAACTAGTTCATTGGAGTGACTGGCTGTAAAACTTCATATGGTAGTCTACATATAGAAATGTCAGTGAAGTTCTTACTGCAGCTTAAGTGCGATGTTCCTTTGACTTGCGGTGTTCAAGTCATCTTGGTCATGGAGACTTATACTTTGACATCTTAAGCAAGCATCTCCAAGGAGTTGTAGACCCAGGATGATTGGGTGTAAGCCGAAGTGCCCGAAGATGTTTGAACAGCCTACAAAGGATTCACCACTCCTTGCGAGGAGATGTATACCCAAGGCCTATCGTCGGATTGTTACTCGAAGCCTCTGGCCAGAGCATGACATGTTCAGAGTATGAATCTCTTAGATACATGAGAATAATTAGAATCCGTAGGACGAGAAAATGTTACTTGGGCTAGGTGTGACGTAGTCAGCGTAGTGGGGACTGACACACATAGACCATGTCCTAAACCAAGTGGGTATAAGATGGTGAAGGGAATGGGGCACGATTCATTATAGCTGCTGAAGGGTTTCAGAATTGTTTCTGAGGTCAACCGTTGATCTTTCGATTAATTGGGGATCATGATGTACTACTAGGTGCCACTTATGATTGGTTAATTATAGACGGCCAACATAAATCGAAAGTCTATTTAGTCACACGCACTACGAGTAATCCGAGGGATTTAAAACGAGTTGAAAATTGGATTTTCCAATCAAGAGAGATTAGGTTTGGTTGAGCTAAACGATAAGTCAAATCTGAATTTTTCAGAGACGCATCGGAAGCGTAAAATGGCTAAGTCTTTTGAAGACTTAATAGATGAATTAAATGAGTTTAATTCATTGGGGCGTGGCCTAGATAGGCAGGCCAAAGAGGGTCCCCACCCTCTTTGCTTGGCCGGCCACAACAAAGGGAGGGAACCAAATTGTTTGGTTCAATTTATAAAATAAATCAAGTGTGGTTTGTTTTATAAAATTATGGATGATATAAATTTTTATATAAACCAAGGTATGGTTTATTTTTCATGGAAATTAAAATAAACCATGGATTGGTTTATTTTATTTTATAAAATCAATCATGGATTGATTTACCATGATAAAGAAATTTATATAAAATTTATTTTTCATGGAAATTAAAATGAACCATAGATTGGTTTATTTTATTTTATAAAATCAATAATGGATTGATTTACCATGATAAAGAAATTTATATAAAGAAATTTATTTTTCATGAAAATTAAAATGAACCATGGATTGGTTTATTTTATTTTATAAAATCAATCATGGATTGATTTACCATGATAAAGAAATTTATATAAAGAAATTTATATGATAAATTTCTTATGAAAATTTATTCTATAAGAAAAAAGAGACTTGGTTGATTTTTATCATGAATTAAAATATGATTTTAACCATGATATAAAATCAAGACTTGGCATGATGGAATAAGTCATAGAAAATTTATATGATAAATTTCTTATGAAAATTTATTCCATAAGAAAAAAGTGACTTGGCGGTTGAGAGGCCACTATATAAAGGACCCAAGGCAAGGCTTGGAATTCATTCGAAATAATCCAAGTATTCTTGCTTGGGCTCTCTCCCTCTCCTCCCTTCTTCCTCTTGGTCGGCCATAAGCCTCTCCCCCTTTCTTCTTGCCATGAGCACAAGGAGAAGCACCGAGGCGACGAAGTTCTTCTGTTGGGACGATCTTCCTCTCCGGCTATCATCACCTTGGGATTGGGCGCAAGTCATCTTCCTCCTTCTCGCCGGAATTGTGATTCCGGCCAACCTTGGTGGTGAGTTTTTCCGATGTGATTACTTCTCTCATGATTTTTCTTGTCGCGTTCTCGGAGAATCTAGTAGTTCTCGAGAACACGAAACTCGTGGCTTTGCGAAGTCATCCCGAAGATACTCGGCGTGGACGCGAATAGAGGCGGAGCTTCCGAGGGACGCTTACGGTTGGATCTCGTCCCTTCCTTCGAGTTACGCGAGGTAACAAGTAAATTAGTTTACGTTTCTGCAAAATTTTAAATATATGATCATGTCTACACAAGATAAGGTTGCATGCTTAGATGTGTGGTTAAATAATTTGAGAAATTATTTATGCTAAACCTTCCGCTGCACGTAATTAATTTTAAAATTACGAACCCGCATCCATGTCAACATGCACCCGGTCCCAACAATTACACTACAACCATCTCGATGGGTTGTCTAATTCCATCTCGGTTGTGGGCCTCTTATTTATACTAAGCAAGGAACTGATAACACGATCTTTCGTGTGACACCATACACCATGTTATCTACAATGCAAAGTAATTGGAGTTCGTGTATGTACTATTATAAACAATCACCTAATGTAGTTGCGATTCTTTTTTCATAATAAAGATGTTTATATAAAGAAACTCATGTCTTTCAGTATACACATCTTATAGCTACATGGTTCAGGAACCTCAAGATGGACTTCGATGTGATTCTTGGTTTGCTCAAAGCTATCACATTTGGTTGTGATAATAATGGTGTAGTTACAAACCCGAAGGAACCATGAGTCCATAAGGCAAGTAAACACATAGAGTGCAAGTACCACCCAGGAGAGGAAAAGTTGTTGTTGCCTAGAGTACATCAGAAGACAACCGGGAGATCTTTTCACTTAGGCTTTGATAGTGAGAGCTTTAGGCATGTGGAGGATCAGGGAGTCAGATGTATGACATTTTGAGGACAGCAAAGTCTTTAAGTAAAAGTGGGAGAATGTTAGGATATATACTAAAAACCTTGCCTTTTCTGTATGGTCATCCACATTTTGAAAGAGAATTACAACAACACTAGATGCATGTTTACATTAGTATATGCATAAAAGTCCAATACTGTGCACTGTAGATAACACGGTGTATAGTGACACACGGAAGATCGTGTTATCAGTCCCTTGCATAGTATAAGAAAGAGGCTTACAACCGAGATAGAATTGGACAATCCATCGGGATGGTTGTAGTGTAATTAGGTGTGGTCTGTCTTCTCCATAGAATTACACTAGTGTGCTTGTGTGCATTGAGTAGGACCAAAACCAAAGATCATCCAATTTGTACTGACTTGATAATTGGATTGGATCTCGGATTTATTATAGAGTACAATCCCTGAATCCCGATATAATAACGGGCACATATTATTAATATTTATTTCTTTGATTTACCAATGGATGAGATTTATTCTGTTAAATCGATAGACCCGGTAAGTTGGAAAATAATATTAATTATATGGTGTGCCATTGATTATTGACTGAATTTGTGTCCTGGTGAGTCGGGATGATGATGCCCCCTTGATGAGCTCAGAAGGTTCATCATGTTAAACCCTGCAGGTGGATTTGATCTGACATGATGATAAGGTTGAGTGGTACTAGTCAAGGAGTTAGAGGTTGATTAGTTAAAATTGTCAGTAATTTAAATTAATCGACGGGTATTCGATATCTTAAACACAGGGGGATGGATATGCTCATAATAGGTGGAGCTCATATGTAAATATGGGGGTTGGTGAGGTAATTCAATGAGGATCCTTTAGTGGAATGAATCTTTATTAATGGATCGGGTTTGGATCCATTAGCAGGCCAAGATCCAACTCCTCCTCATGGTCCCTATCGTAGTCCTATATATAACTCTATGGTGGCATGAAACCAGGTGGATAATTAATCCAATAGATCACAAGAAACCCTAGGCCTCTCCTCTCCTTTCCTCTCTCTCTTCTCTCTCTCCCCCTCTCTCGGCGCCGACTGTTGCTTCACGAAAGATAATTGCTTCATGCAATTTCCACCAAGGTAAAAAGATAGTTGCATCTGTTAGCAACTTTCTGATTGGAGGAAAGCAATTGCACACGGCAATTGTTGGCTGGAGAAAGGGAGGAGAATACAAAATTGCTCACGACAATTTATTGGACAAAGGAAGGAGAAGACAAATTGCTCACGGCAATTTGTTGCTGGCCGGAGGGAACCTTCTACTTCGGTGCAGCGGTCGCGTGAGCAAGGCCTCCCTGTCTCTGTGGAGAATTGCGTGAGCAGCAATTGGCATGAGCAGCAGCAATTAATTGGATGCTGTGGCAGCCACAACATCCAATTAATTGGTGTAAGCAGTAGCCACAGCAGCCAATTGGCGTGAGCAGCAGCACGCAACTTGCTCCAAGGGAGCAGCCAAGTTGCTCACAATTCAGGTGCCGACGGCGGAGGCGAGGAGTAGTAAGGTTTATGTTTGGATTATCTTCTTCCTTGGAGCGGCCGATGGCATCCCTTTGGTTAGGGATTGGTTGGCGCAAGGAGAAGGGATCAACTTGGTGACCACGGTTCTTGGTAGATCATCGCCCACACGACGTCCAAGCGAGGAGGGTCATACGGTAGAAGATCGTAAGGTAACAGAAGGTATATACTCTTCCTTGGCTCCTTCGTTTTAGCTTCGTCATTTCATGTTAATTTTAATTAATTATTATTGTTTTGATTAATTGTTAATCTTAGATAATAATTAATTATTTGGACCCCGATAATAAACACAAGAACCGGCGATCCGCTCGTCATCTCTTCCACGGTCGTTCGGTTAGAAGAATTACAAGGCTCGATCTTTGTGATTGGCCAAGTTGTAATTCGTATCGAATGATACGATGACGAGATGGTCATTGGGAAATGGGTCTCCATTCGGATTAAATAATTTTTAATCCGTAGACATGAAGAGGTCTCTCAAGGATGACCAAGTATTTGCTAGGGAAACCTGCCAAGCCATACCCAGCACTGGGCACCGAAGACCTGATCCGGATGATCTGGTAGAAGACTTAGCCGAGCGAGGACAACGAACCGAAGTAGGGATGGGTCGAGGAACGGGCGTCTCGAGATCTGGGAGCTTCGGAGACCGAGCAAAAGTCTAACCAGAGGTCGGTTGACAAAAGATTACTTCTTCAGAGTGGAGTAGGTGAGGATGCATTCCCCGGAAGAGGGAACAGTAGGCGTTGGTTCGACCTAGAATTTCATTTGATTTCCAAAGCCAGGATCAGACAACTTCGGCTATCGTACATGCATATTTTCATATATTATTTATTGCATTTGGACTAACATATTTTGTAGCCCAAGAAATTGAACCATAAGCCATAAGAGCGCCCCAGAGGACCTGGGTGCCCGAGTATATAGGTGCCCGAGAGGTCTCTAGCGCCCGAGTATACAAGCACCCGAGAAGTCTCGAGTGCCCCAGTTGGATTTTCTCAACTTTAGCGAAGCTGAGTTAGTATCTGCTGATTGGATCTGCCATGTCAGCACTCAGGCACCCCAGAGCACTCAGGTGCCCGAGAGAGGATAAAGTTTGGCCGAGTCAGCGGATGTTGACACGGCCAAAGCGGTGTCATCGGGGCGCTCCTATGCGCACTCAAGCACCGAAGTGCCAGTATATAAGGGGTTTCATCCTTCTTTTTCCCTTAGATTTCTTCTAGTCACCCTTCTTTTTCTCCTTCTTCTTTTCTTCCCTTTTCTTTAATTGTGGGTACTCATTCTTCATGCGCCCCTCTTGATGGCAATTATAGCAAATGATCTCCTTTCCCTTGCTCTTACTCTTTGAACCTTTCCTACCATAAGACTTGTTAGAAAAACTTTTAAAAGCTCTTCGCATTTTCCTTACCATGTAGGCTTCTTGGTCGCTATCCATTGAAGTGTTGGTGCCGGAAGTACTATATCGAACCTTGTTTTGATATTGGCAAAGGGTTTAAAGTTAAGTATTATTGGTGCTCTAACAATGTTACTCAAGTGTGCAGGAAAAGTCCTAGGAACACTAGGCACGAAGTCCTGGTTCTAAGAATTGGGCACTAAGTCCTGGTCGCGGGCTGGGCAACTAAATCCTGACATAAGGTTGGGGCAATAAGTCCTGGTCGTGGACTGGGCACTAAGACCTGGCCGAGGGCTGGGCACCGAAGACCTGGTTCGAGGAATTGGGCACTAAGACCTGGCCGAGGGCTAGGTACCAAAGTCCTGACCGGAAGTTGGGCACTAAATCCTGGTCACGGACTGGGCACGAAGACCTGGTGAGTAAAGCTGGGCAAAAGTCCAATCGAAGGAGCTGGTTGGCAAAAGGTAAACTCTCATGAGAGGAGTAGGTGAGGGCGCGTTCCCCATCGAGGGAACAGTAGGCGTCGGTACGACCTAGGGTTCCATTTGGGAGACCCGAAGTCATAACCAAGACAGCTATGACTGTAACTAATGCTTGTTATGTGTTGGGACTAACCTAAGTTGCAGGGTCGAAGGACTGGTCATCTGCAAGTGAGGTGCTTCACTGAGCCTAGGCACCCGGATGGACTTAGGCGCCCGTATGGATACGGGCGCCCAAGTGTGAAGGCAAATTCCCAAACTCTGCTACGAAGCCTCTGGACCAAGGCAGATCAGGCGCCCGTGAGGTCACGGGCGCCCCCATCAACTCAGGCGCCCAAGTGGAGGTGGATAAGCGCTGACTGAGCCTGCGGATAAGGATTCGATTAGGGAAGGCCACGTGTTAGGCGCCCCCATCGTCACAGGCGCCCTTATGGCACTATAAAAGGGGGTGCAGCCCCTAGGCTTCGACATCCATTACTTCCAACTCTCCAAACACTTTCGCTCAAGCGCTGCACTCCGGCAAAGTTCAATTTCGAGATTCCAGTGCCGACGACGACCCTCTGCTCCGAAACTCGATCCACCTCAGACGTCAGTAAAATTTCATTTTACGAAAGTGTTGTTATTTAAATTTCCAACTTCTATA
This sequence comes from Boesenbergia rotunda, assembly GCA_024364735.1. Lineage (NCBI taxonomy): Eukaryota > Viridiplantae > Streptophyta > Magnoliopsida > Zingiberales > Zingiberaceae > Boesenbergia > Boesenbergia rotunda. The sequence continues at coordinate 84,415 of JAGFNQ010003091.1, forward strand.
TCTGTACTATCAATCTGTAAAAACCTTTCTGAATATAGAATTGCCCAAAGTAAACGGTCAAGGACCGTGAGCCTTGGAGTAGGAGCCGACCGCGACTCCGAACCAAGTAAAAAATGACTTGTGTTCTCATGTGTTCTATCTTTTTCCGCTGCGTATATTCTTTAACTGTCCGAAAATTTTATAATGATATTCACCCCCCCTCTATCGTTTTCTTTGATCCAACATGAAGTGCTTGACTCTTCCGAGTCGGATGATGACGAGTAGACGACCTTCTTCTTCTCCTTCTTCTTTTTTCTTTCCTTTTCTACAATAAAAGCTACACCTTTCTCTTTAGTAGAAATGTTAGCTTGCTCATGTAATTCAAATTCACAAAATAAGTCATCTAACTTTACTGTAGAGAGATCCCTCGAAACTTTGTAGACATCAACCATTGATGCCCACAAGGTAGTCCTAGGGAATGATTGGAGAACATACCTCATAATATCTTGATTCTCAACCTTTTCACTAATGACATGTAGTTCATTGATTATTTCTTTGACTCTTCCATGTAATTGGCTTACCATTTCGTTGGCCTTCATTGTGAGCGATTGTAGTTGGGCTACTAAGAGGTCCTTCTTTGCCCTCCTTGACTCATTTGATCCTTCGTTATGTTCGATGAGTTTCTCCCAAAGTTCCTTTGCGATTTTGAATGGCCCCACCTTGTTGAGTTGTTCTTTTGATAATCCACATTGAAGCATCATGGTGGCCTTTGCATTGGCTTGAGCCTTTCTCATGATTTCTTTTGACCAATTTCTCATCAGAAGAGGCTCTCCTCCTTCGCTCCTTGGCACTTCAAATCCTTCTACAACACTCATTCAATATTCAATGTCATTCATGAGGTAATACTCCATCCTACCTTTCTAATAGGCGAAGTCATTGCCATCGAAGAATGGTGGCCTTGCGGTGCTATAACCCTCTTGAAACGCCATTTTCTTGAATGCTCTAGTTGATGGTTAGTTCTCCCGAAACGAATTGGCTCTGATACCACTTGTTAGATCGTGGCGCCTTGCTAGAGGAGGGTGAATAGCAATTTTCGATTTTCTCTACAAGAATGGTTAGCAAAACACAAGAAATATAATGAAAACAATAAAAACAATGCTAACACTTTCGTTTACTTGGTATCCACCTCAGAGAGGTGACTAATCCAAGGATTCACACGAGCGCACAATCTCCACTATGAAAAGCCTCCTTCAAGGTGGAGAAAACCTTTACAAAGTTGTCTTCTTCCTCTTTACAAGATGGAATTGAAAGCGTGAGGAAGAACTGAGGACTATTAGCATGAACAACACCTTAGTACCCTCAAGAACCGTACCTTTGACGTGCCAAAAAGTCACCCTTTAAATAGGGCAAAGGACAACTCCAAAAGCTGTCTAGCCCGATACCAGTCGACTGGCCCAGCTTTAAAAGCTATCCAACGGCTAACTCAACGGCTAGTTTTCGGGGTTACCAGTCGACTGCCCCATAGGCAGTCGACTGATGTCTCGGGAAGAACTGGCAGTCGACTGATTTTCCCCCAGTCGACTGCCCAGCTTATACAAGCACTCTTCCTCACTCCGATGACCCTCCTTCACGTGTGCCTTCAAGTATACTCCCTTGGCTTGCCCCTTGAAGTCTTCTTCCACCGGCTATCGTCCCTCAGATGCTCATGCAAGCCCTCGGCTTGCCTCCATGCCACCCTTCACGTGTGTCCTTTGAAGTCCACTTCCCGGCTTGCCCTTAGAGTTCTCTTCCCTCGGCTCTCGTCCCTCGGATATGTCCTCCATGTGTGATTCTCCATGTCTTGCAAACTCAATCACACATATCAAATAACAAGATAACACCCTAACCTTAAGCATATTGACACACACATCAAAACCAAAATCTCCCCGATCATTCTTGGGTCGATTGCCCCAACACGATCTCCATCAGTCTCAACTCTTTGTTTCTGATCTAAAGAGTACCACTTGTATGCGTGTATTATAAAACTATCATTTGACCTATCTAAGGTGTGGTTGACATTAGATATACCCTCCCAATAGATGAGTGCATGTTTATTTATGTTGGTATTGATTAAATACATGTGTATCATATTGATTGCATGGTTTTGGCCTGATTGAGATTGTGTATAGAGATATGCACCATAGCATTGTTTGCATACTGACAACCATTGCCTCACTTGTGATTGAGATGGGTCGTTGGTCATATTTTTGGTTGTACCATGCTTGGCTAAGTTGTATGCAGACAGTTGATACCCCTCAGATGTTAGTGGTCCCCATAGGTATTTTTGAGATTTTATAGCTAGATATTATGACTTTTCTACATAGCCATAGGGTTTTGGCGCTTGTATCTTGTCCACCCGACCTACCCAGTGTAGCGGTAGTTGGAGTGTGTAATGATCAGGTCATTGCATCATATACATATTATACATTGTGCATTTTGCTTGTGTTTGCTGTATTTGTTTGAGCTATGATTGTTGCATTTGATTGACATGCATATTCGATTATGATTTATATTTATTATATGAACTGGATCTGCTCAACAGTACGTGTAAGTATCCCAGGTGAGTTTTGATATGGTCAACCGAGTCAAGTTAGGTTTTGTTATGTTTGATCACTATGTCTAAGTGTGTAGGAGCTTAGGAGTGAAGTCGAGCGGAAGACGCAGCGGTTGAAAAGGATGACACAGGAAGGGAGCCAACAGGCTCGGTGCATCTGAGGGACATGAAAGTTTGTGGAAGAGTACACCGGTGGAGCGAGAAGGACGTGCGCGATGTCTGTGGGATGAGAAGCTGAGGATAAGCACGCACGAGGAGAAGGCCGAAGGAGGGTTCAAGTGAGCCCAACTATAAAAGGCCCTAGATCACCCAAGAAGACCCACCGGGAGACTAGTTAACAAAGTGTTGACCAAAGTCAACTCGGGTGCCCGAGTCAACTCGAGCTCCCATGAATGGGGATTCCCTTATTAACTTGTGCGCCCGTGTTCCCGGGTGCCCAAATCAATACAGACGCCCAAGAAGACAAACTTCATCCAGAAATAGTCATTTGCGAATGTTACGATGCAGATAACTTGTAACGACCCGGAAAAATTCTCTTAATATTTCTTTAAAATATTGAGCATGTCTAGATAATTTTCCAAGGGACCTAGAAGTGTTGGTATGAACCTTAGCCTAGAAATCCATGATTTTCTTATTTAAATTGAGAAACTAGGTACTAATGGGCCTTATATGGGTTTTCTAGTACCATAATTTTAGTGGATTTTAGGTAGAATTTAATATAAAATAAATAGATTTTAATGAGGAATATTAACATGATTATGGGGGAATTTTTAGAGAATTTTCAGAATAATAGAGAAATAAAATAAAAATAAAATAGAAAATTAGTGCATGCACCAAGGATTGAACCTTGGACCTCTTGTACAACCATGCATGCTCTAACCAATTCACCTAGCAAGGGAGTGCTATGAGGGAATGAAGTGGATTTTTGTTAAGGCTTGGGAAGAAGGAGGAGTCATCAAGGGAAGAGACACCATGACTCTTCACTTACCCCCCCTAATGTGGATTAAAAGCATAAGAGGAGAAGTTACCTTTCTCTTCTCTCATTCCATTAATTCATTTCCTTCTTCTCTTCTTCTTCCTCCCCTCCTAGCCGAAAACCCCAAGCCCCATTCCCTTGGAAAAAAAAACTCCACAAGGAGACTCCCTTTTGAAGATCTAGGTTCTCTTCCAAGACTACAAGGGCTAAGGAGAAGTTTGGAGGCAAGAAGATCCTTCCTACTTCCTTGTCCAAGGATTTAATCCAAGATAAGGGAAGGTAAGACCCTTCTCACCTGTGGTATGATTGTTCTTGATGCTTAACAAGATTTAGATGTTTGTTTAAGATTTAAGTTGGAAAAAAACCATGAAGTGGAGCCTAGGGTTTCGGCCAAGGCTATTGCTTGGGCTTAGGGATGATGTAAATTTTCTTTTGTGCTCTTAAATGTTTCATGATGTTATGTAAGGCATAGATTATGATCTAGGGAAATTTTTGGTGCCTTAAAACCCATCTAGGGTTTCGGCCACATCAAGTATAGGGCTAGGGATTAATTTTAATCCCTCAAGCATGATTGGTATGTTTTGCTATGATAGACTATGGATGATAATGGAGACTTATATGAATTTTCTAGGGGTTATTTCTCCCCTAGGGTTTTGGCCAAGCATGAATAAGGCCTTGGACTTTGGGGTTAAAACCAATTAAGGGTCCAAGTGGGTTCCTATGACATGATAAGTAAGGTATGGGAGGTTAACCATGGTTATGCAAATTTTTCTAAGGAACTATGGCCCTCTAGGGTTTTCGGCCAAGTCCCTAATCTAGGGCTTGGTTTGGGTTAAGTTCTCAAGAATGCATGTTTATAGATCACTAAGATGTATGTATATGATTGAGTATGTCGTAGAAATTTTATGTGACCTAGAAACTTAATGTCATGCATTAGGAATGACATGTATGTATGCTATGTACCCTAACCATGCATGTTTTATGAATGTTATGTATGTATGTCATGCTTTAGGAATGACATGTATGTATGCTATGTACCCTAACCATGCATGTTTTATGAATGTTATGTATGTATGTCATGCTTTAGGAATGACATGTATGTTTGCTATGTACCCTAACCATGCATGTTTTATGAATGTTATGTATGTATGCCATGCTTTAGGAATGACATGTATGTATGCTATGTTTTACGAACAATATGTATGTAAGTCATGTCTCATGAATGCTATGTATGTATGTCATGCTTTATGAATGATATGTATGTATGCTATGTTTAAGAATGAAGATGATGAACGAAAATGATAACCATGGCCTAAGACAAAATGATGTAAGCATGACATATCTTATGAATGAAAATGAAGAATGATGATGAACATGAACATATGTTAATATGAAATGTTAAGTATGTCTATGTCATGCTAAGGGATGGGCACCTTAAGAACGCCCCGGTTCTGGACTACCGACTAAGCTGTCCACGGTTCTGGAACTACCGTAGCTGTTCCTATGATATGTCAAGTATGAATGATGAAGTATGCATATGTATTTTACTTTATGAATGGGCTTGTACCGGACCGAAGTAAGGGTCCAAGGGATGAGCACCTTAAGAACGCCCCGGTTCTGGACTACCGAAGCTGTCCACGGTTCTGGCACTACCGAATCTGTGCAACAGGGATGGGCACCTTAAGAACGCCCCGGTTCTGGGACTACCGACTATGCTGTCCTTACCCTAGTAGGTCGAGGCTAGCTACCTCGTATTTACTTAGGGATGCGCGCTTATGATGTATGTATGTGGTACAAGCCGGGGACCCCAATGATGTTATGTTTATGTTCAAGTATTTAAAATGAAAGTATGATTTCAAAAATTAAGCATCCTTATGATATATGCACTTGACTCATGCATTCATTCATGTTATGCATTATGCTCATGTTTAAGTTTATGTTTATCTCATGTTTATGTTTATCTCATGTTTAAGTTTATGTTGTTTATAAGTTTGTTTTATTTTGTTTATACTCATGTTTAAAGTTTATGTGTTATACTCATGTTTAAGTTTTTTAATGTTTATGTGTATACTCATGTTTAAGTTTATGTTTATGCTCATGTTTAAGTTTATGTTTATACTCATGTTTAAGTTTATGTTTATACTCATGTTTAAGTTTATGTTTATGCTTATGATTTATGCCAAGACTAAGTTTATGTTTATGTCTGAATTATGTTATGCTAAGGTGCTTTATGCGATTATGTTAAGTGACGCATGGTTTTAGTGAGTAGGAAAAAGGGTCTTACTAAGCCTATGTGCTTATAGTCTTATGTTTCTCGTACCGCAGATCAAGCAAGAGGCTATTAAGGAAGCAGCAGGAGGGGCAAAGTATGTGTGTGTGTGGCAATGACTTGGCAAAAGAAAAGAAAAGATCCTATGTCTTTCTCCCTTTACATGATGACCATGCAAACATGTTTAAGAATGATGCTATATGATTAAGAATGAATGCTATGTTTATCATGTCACTATGTTTAACAATGATAGCTATGAATGTGTTAACATGATTTAAGTTATAAGTGCATGGTTTCAACATATGTGGATAAAGTTTTAAAATTATTCCGCTGCATTAAGAAGTCCATATGCGTATATGTATGTCAGTAGCGCCGCCGTAAGACTGTAGATGGGCGGGCGTTACAGGTTGGTATCAGAGCAGTTGCCATCTCACTACACACACATCAAGCCTCCTTCCTGCAGCTTCCAAGTAAGTACCTTTATGTATATCTTATGTTCTTTTATGATTCTAGACAATGCAAGTATGGATGATACCTTATGATTCTAGAATATGCAAGTATGGATGATGCCTTATGATTCTAGAATATGCAAGTATGGATGATGCCTTATGATTCTAGAATATACAAGTATGGATGATACCTTATGATTCTAGAATATGCAAGTATGGATGATATATACTTTACCTTATTTTTATTATGTCGAATACTTTAGAGTTTAATATGTAGAGAAAATACTTTAGAGTTTGATATAAATAGTTTCGAAAATGATATGTAGAGAAACTGAATTTATAATTAAAACACAGTAATAAATGATATGTTAATTAGTATCTAACTTAGGAAAAAAAATTTAGAACAGAAAGTTAGAAGTTTAGTATAATATGTAGTTCCATTAAGATAGTAGCAGTTCATGGGAATAGTAAAGAATGGACAGTAAAGTAATTTGGATTGAGCGAAAACAATGAAATGAATACTCCAGATCATCTTTCTTACAAGTGTGAGTGGTATTTTCTTTTAGATTATGATGAGTAAAGTTAGGCAATGAAAATTTAATATAATTTATTAGTAAGTGAAATATAATCAGAATTCTTGTCGTGTCCTAATAAAAAGATAGTATATACAATAGTTGTAGTTTGTTAGTAGAAATTTTGAGATAAATAAATAACCATTATAGAAGTAAGTTAAGTTAAAAGCAATGGCAATGTTATTTCAGTGAAAGGTAAGCTGAAAGTTTTGATGAAACTTTGCAATTAATTTTACAAGATGAGTTTTGAGTACCGGAATTATTATGTAATGATAATATAATGTAACAGATAGTATATATATCAGAAACGATACATGTGAGTAAAATAGACTAGCATAAAAGATAATAAGTTAAGATGAATAACGCAAATTCACTATGACGAATAGGCTTCATATGACAGTAAAAAAAAATTGTTTATTGTGCTTAGGTTGATAAAAAGTAAAGAGATTAGCATGTTATATTTAGTTTAAACTAAATAGTAAAATTTTGGATACGAGTATTTCGAGTTAGCTTTTGGGTTAGCATAGAATGTTAGTCAAAGACTAGTTATCTGGTAATGAGTTTAATTGTAGTATTTTATGAAATTAATGGAGAAATTTTAGTAAAATTAACAGAGGCTGTATGCATTATAGGTTAGGTAGTTCAAACAAAGTAAGTGGCTCAAATAACTAGAATAGGAAGTAATATGATAAGCGATATATGAGTTTATGTATTGTGAGAAGTTATGTTACATAGAAACGAATATACCATTAGAATAGATAATAATAAAGTAAGAATAATTCTCGGAAAAAGGGATAACGAGATTCGAGGAGAAAGGAGAAAGAGTTGTACTTATATAAAGCTGTAATTATGTTGTCGAGGAGTAGATTTGAAGTATGATACTGAATGTAATAAAAGAGAATCATATAATAATAATTGTAATTTTCGTTTAGTTTAATATAGGTAAAAGATGTATGAGAGAAGCAGAGACATTGAAGTCAGTGCTAATTGAGAAGAGCTTCGGAGTGATAAGTTGCTGCATAGATGATAAACTGATGCATAGTAAGTGAAAGTTAGAGTCTTGTTTGAAGTAGCAAATGCAATTAACCAGGAATACGTTAAATTATATTCTTTCGTGTATAGCTTAATAGTAGACAAAATTATGACAATAAGTAATAGAAACAGTGATAAACAAGTAGAGCTAGGAAATAAAAAAAAATTGCAAGAGAATCCATGTAGATTGTTGTCAAGCTACTAAGATTTGCTATAACGCGTATGGAAAAAGATGTTTGAGATTAAATCATAGTTATGTATTAGAAGCACCTAAATATAGAGATGTGGCATAACGAATAAAATGATATGATAGCACGAAGAGTAGAAGCAGTTATTATGGTACTTAGAATCCTAAAGATGTAGCAATTTTGATCTAAGAGTTGCATAACTAATAGACAAAACTAGAGCAAGGAGGTACCTTTAGTAAAGGTCCTATGGAAAAGTCAACGGTTCGAGGAAGCTACCTGGGAACGCGAGGACGAGATGAGACGCAAGTACCCGGAGCTATTCTAAGTTCGAGGACGAACTTTCACGAGGTATGGGGGATTGTAACGACCCGAAAAAATTCTCTTAATATTTCTTTAAAATATTGAGCATGTCTAGATAATTTTCCGAGGGACCTAGAAGTGTTGGTACGAACCTTAGCCTAGAAATCCATGATTTTCTCATTTAAATTGAGAAACTAGGTACTAATGGGCCTTATATGGTTTTCTAGTACCATAATTTTAGTGGATTTTAGGTAGAATTTAATATAAAATAAATAGATTTTAATGAGGAATATTAACATGATTATGGGGGAATTTTTAGAGAATTTTCGGAATAATAGAGAAATAAAATAAAAAAATAGAAAAATTAGTGCATGCACCAAGGATTGAACCTTGGACCTCTTGTACAACCATGCTGCTCTAACCAATTCACCTAGCAAGGGAGTGCTATGAGGGAATGAAGTGGATTTTTTTAAGGCTTGGGAAGAATGAGGAGCCATCAAGGGAAGAGACACCATGACTCTTCACTTACCCCCCCCTTAATGTGGATTAAAAGCATAAGAGGAGAAGTTACCTTTCTCTTCTCTCATTCCATTAATTCATTTCCTTCTTCTCTTCTTCTTCCTCCCCTCCTAGCCGAAAACTCCCAAGCCCCTTCCCTTGGGAAAAACTCACATAAGCCCCATCTTGAAGATCTAAGGCCTCTACAAGGATACAAGGGCTAAGGAGAAGTTTGGAGACAAGGAGGTCCTTGTTACTTCCTATTCCAAGGTTTATAAGCAAGATCAAGGAAGGTAAGACCCCTCTCACCTGTGGTATGATTGTTCTTGATGCTTAACAAGATTTAGATGTTTGTTTAAGATTTAAGTTGGGGAAAAACCCATAAGTGGAGCCTAGGGTTTCGGCCAAGGCTATTGCTTGGGCTTAGGGATGATGTAAATTTTCTTTTGTGCTCTTAAATGTTTCATGATGTTATGTAAGGCATAGATTATGATCTAGGGAAATTTTTGGTGCCTTAAAACCCATCTAGGGTTTCGGCCACATAAGTATAGGGCTAGGGATTAATTTTAATCCCTCAAGCATGATTGGTATGTTTTGCTATGATAGACTATGGATGATAATGGAGACTTATATGAATTTTCTAGGGGTTATTTCTCCCCTAGGGTTTGGCCAAGCATGAATAAGGCCTTGGACTTTGGGGTTAAAACCAATTAAGGGTCCAAGTGGGTTCCTATGACATGATAAGTAAGGTATGGGAGGTTAACCATGGTTATGCAAATTTTTCTAAGGACTATGGCCCTCTAGGGTTTTCGGCCAAGTCCCTAATCTAGGGCTTGGTTTGGGTTAAGTTCTCAAGAATGCATGTTTTTAGATCACTAAGATGTATGTATATGATTAAGTATGTCGTAGAAATTTTATGTGACCTAGAAACTTAATGTCATGTAAATTAGGAATGACATGTATGTATGCTATGTACCCTAACCATGCATGTTTTATGAATGTTATGTATGTATGCCATGCTTTAGGAATGACATGTATGTATGCTATGTTTTACGAACAATATGTATGCAAGTCATGTTTTATGAATGTTATGTATGTATGTCATGCTTTAGGAATGACATGTATGTATGCTATGTACCCTAACCATGCATGTTTTATGAATGTTATGTATGTATGCCATGCTTTAGGAATGACATGTATGTATGCTATGTTTTACGAACAATATGTATGTAAGTCATGTCTCATGAATACTATGTATGTATGCCATGCTTTAGGAATGATATGTATGTATGCTATGTTTAAGAATGAATGATGATGAACGAAAATGATAACCATGGCCTAAGACAAAATGATGTAATGCATGACATATCTTATGAATGAATGTAATGCTTTAGGAATGACATGTATGTATGATACGAACAATATGTATGTAAGTCATGTCTCATGAATGCTATGTATGTATGTCATGCTTTATGAATGATAGGTATGTATGCTATGTTTAAGAATGAAGATGATGAATGAAAATGATAACCATGGCCTAAGACAAAATAATGTAAGCATGACATATCTTATGAATGAAAATGAAGAATGATGATGAATGTTCATGCCTTTAAGGCATCACGATGTTAAGTATGAATGATGAAATATTAAGTATGTCTATGTCATGCTAAGGGATGGGCACCTTAAGAACGCCCCGGTTCTGGACTACCGACTAAGCTGTCCACGGTTCTGGAACTACCGTAGTTGTTCCTATGATATGTCAAGTATGAATGATGAAGTATGCATATGTATTTTACTTTAAGAATTGGCTTGTACCGGACCGAAGTAAGGGTCCAAGGGATGGGCACCTTAAGAACGCCCCGGTTCTGGACTACCGAAGCTGTCCACGGTTCTGGCACTACCGAAGTTGTGCAACAGGGATGGGCACCTTAAGAACGCCCCGGTTCTGGGACTACCGACTATGCTGTCCTTACCCTAGTAGGTCGAGGCTAGCTACCTCGTATTTACTTAGGGATGCGCGCTTATGATGTATGTATGTGGTACAAGCCGGGGACCCCAATGATGTTATGTTTATGTTCAAGTATTTAAAATGAAAGTATGATTTCAAAAATTAAGCATCCTTAGAATATGTGCACTTGACTCATGCATTCATTCATGTTATGCATTATGCTCATGTTTAAGTTTATGTTTATGCTCATGTTTAAGTTTATGTTTATGCTCATGTTTAAGTTTATGCTTATACTCATGTTTAAGTTTATGTTTATGCTCATGTTTAAGTTTATGTTTATGCTCCTGTTTAAGTTTATGTTTATGCTTATGTTTAAGTTTATGTTTATGCTTATGAATTATGCCAAGACTAAGTTTATATTTATGTCTGAATTATGTTATGCTAAGGTGCTTTATGCGATTATGTTTAAGTGACGCATGGTTTTAGTGAGTAGGAAAAAGGGTCTTACTATGCTTATGAGCTTATAGTCTTATGTTTCTCGTACCGCAGATCAAGCAAGAGGCTATTAAGGGAAGCAGCAGGAGGGGCAAAAGTATGTGTGTGTATGGCAATGACTTGGCAAAGGAAAAGAAAAGATCCTATGTCTTTCTCCCTTTACATGATGACCATGCAAACATGTTTAAGAATAATGCTATATGATTAAGAATGAATGCTAAGTTTATCATGTCACTATGTTTAAGAATGATAGCTAAGAATGTGTTAACATGATTTAAGTTATAAGTGCATGGTTTAAACGCATGTGGATAAAGTTTTAAAATTATTCCGCTGCATTAAGAAGTCCATATGCGTATATGTATGTCACGTAGCGCCGCCGTAAGGCTGTAAATGGGCGGGCGTTACATAATTATTTAAAATGATGATGTCCCCTTGAGGAGCTCATAAAGATTATCATATAAATCCTGCAGGTGGACTTGGTTCGACATGATAATAAGGTTTAGTGGTACTACTCATGGAGTTAAATGTTAATTAATTAAATTGTCAGTAATTTAATTAATTAATGGACATGCGATATCTTAAACACGGGGAGAAAATGTACACATAATAAGAAGGAGCCCATATTATTTTATCGAGTTGGTGTTGTAGTTCAATAATAACCCATTAGTGGAGCTGGTTATTATTAACGGGTCGGGTTTAGAATCCGTTTGGAGACCAAAACCAACTCCTCCTCATGGTCCCTATTGTAGCCTATAAATACCTCATGAGTAATGAAACCAAAGCCATAAGAATTAACCTAAGCCTCTCTATTCTTTCCCCCTCTCTCTCTCTCCTAGGGTTGGGCAGCGCCGGCAACAAGGAAGAAGGAAGCTCACGGCTAGGGTTTGGGGAAGGGGATAATTTCTCCTTCTTCTCTTCATCCTTTTCTTCTCTTCTTCCCTAAGGCGTGTGTAACGCCCGCTTTTTTTTTTTTTTTATAGACCATCATAAAGCGGCGTTACATTAACATACTTAGGCATGTAGACATCATAATGCAGTGGAAAACTTTAAACTTACACCTACATGCACTTACTACCATTCCTACCATCATAACCTGGAAGCTTGGCATATTAACTTTATACTTAGCATCATATCATACTTAGCATCATGCCATATTTTAGCATCATATCATACTTAGCATCATGTCATACATTAGCATCATGTCATAGAGTCATATTCAAGTACTTAGTAGTAAAGGTAGAGTTCTATCATAAGACAAACAAACATATGGTCTCTTGGCCAAGTCACTATCACACACATTCTGCAATGCCCTCCTGCTGCTTTCTTATTATCCCCTTGCGTGATCTGCGGTATAAGAAAATAAGACTATAAGCACACAGGCTTAGTAAGACTCTTTCCTACCCACTAAAACCATCCGTCACTTAATCATAAACATATGAAACATTAGCATACTAAATGCTTTACTTAGATCGTCATCCTTATCATCACTTAGCATTCATTCGACATGTCATGGACATGGCTTCATCATATTCATAGCATGACATAAACATAACCATAAACATTCATGTATGGCATCATACTTGACATAAACATAAACATCATAAACATTCATAGCATGGCATAAACATAAACATCATAAATATTCATAGCCTGGCATAGACACAATCCATAAACATCGTAAACATTCATAGCATGGCATAATACTTGGCATGGACATAAAATCATGGCATAACCTAATTAAAATCATGGCATCCTATACTAGCATGAGCATAAATAAAATAATGGCATTCTAACATAACATAAGCATAATTAAATCATGGCATCCTAAACTAACATGAACATAAATAGAAGCATGGCATCCTAACTTAGCATAAACATAATCAAAGCATGACATTCTAAACTAGCATAAAATCATGGCATCCTAAACTAACATGAACATAAGTAAAATCATGGCATAAAATCATGGCATTAACATAGATAAATCATGGCATAAAAATCATGGCATAACATAGATAAATCATGGCATAAAAATCATGGCATAAACATAAATAAATCATGGCATAAAAATCATGGCATAACATAGATAAATCATGGCATAAAAATCATGGCATAAACATAAATAAATCATGGCATAAAAATCATGGCATAAACATAAATAAATCATGGCATAAAAATCATGGCATAAACATAAATAAATCATGGCATAACCATCCTTTTCATGAACATACTTTTCATAAACATACTTTTCATAACGTAATGCATAACATGAATGGATGCATGTAACAACTGTGGATATATATATATATATAAAGATGCTTAATCTTTAAAACATGCTTTTAAATCATCATCATAACATCATTGGGCCCTGGCTTGTACCACATTCATTCATCATATGCGCGCATCCCTATGTAAATACGAGGTAGCTAATCTCGACCTACTAGGGTAAGGACAGCATCATCGGTAGTCCCGAACCGTAAGGACAGCATCATCGGTAGTCCCGAACCGTGGACAGCATCATCGGTAGTCCAGAACCGTGGACCTTACTTAGGTCTGGTACAAGCCCATAAAATAAAATAAAATATTTTGCATGCTTCATCATTCATAAGTCATTCATGGCATACTTATCATAACATAACTTGTTACGGCTCGACCCATCTACCGGCCCATTTACCGGTCCATATGACCGTCGTACCGTCGACCATCGACCGTGCCGTTTAGCATATTCATTCATTCATCATACTTAACCTTCATTCATCATTTTCATTCTTATCATGCATAACCATGGCATATCATTCATAAACATGGCATATCATTCATAACATGGCATATCATCCATAAACATGGCATATCATTCGTAAACATGGCATATCATTCATAACATGGCATATCATTCATAACATAGCATATCATTCATAAACATAAATCACATCTTACCATAGGGCCATTGGGACCCTTACTTGAAATAAATCTTAACTTTTACCCTATTAACCCTTATATGGCCGAAACATGTGGAGTCCCATGGCCATGTGAAAATTCACACAATCGCCATCCATCATCCTTATATCATGGCAACACATAAACATAAGTTGAGGTTAAAGACTCAACCCTAACCCTTGGGTCCTTGGGGTTGGCCGAACCATATGGGGCCTCTAGGGTACCCCAAAAATTCCCAAAATTTATACATAACCTCTACACATCATGAGGGAACATTAAATGACATTATCCTGATTTTTAACATATTTTTAGACATTTAAACCATGGGGGCCGAAACCCTTGAACTTAAGGTTCTGGGTTTTGCATCTTTCATGTTGGCCGAAACATATGGGGCCTCTAGGGTATCCCAAAAATTCCCAAAAATTATACTTAATGTCTAAAAATCATAAGGGAACATTAAATGACATTATCATGATTTTTAACATATTTTTAGACATTTAAAACATGGTGGCCGAAACCCTTGAACTTAAGGTTCTGGGTTTTGCATCTTTCATGTTGGCCGAAACATATGGGGCCTCTAGGGTATCCCAAAAATTCACAAAAATTTTACTTACTGTCTAAAAATCATAAGGGAACATTAAATAACATTATCATGATTTTTAACATATTTTTAGACATTTAAAACATGGTGGCCGAAACCCTTGAACTTAAGATTCTGGGTTTTGCTTCTTTCATGTTGGCCGAAACTCTAGGGTGTCCTAGAGTACTCTAAAAATTCCCAAAAATTATACATAACCTCTACACATCATAAGGGAACATTACATAACATTATACAGATTTTTAGCATATTTATAGATCTTTAAATCATGGTGGCCAAAACCCTTGAACCTAAGGTTCTGGGTTTTGCTTCTTCCATGTTGGCCGAAACTCTAGGGTGTCCTAGAGTACTCTAAAAATTTCCAAAAATTATACATAACCTCTACACATCATAAGGGAACATTACATAACATTAAACAGATTTTTAGCATATTTATGGACCTTTAAATCTTGGTGGCCGAAACCTATCAACCAACCTTTCTTGGTTTTTCTTTCTTTTCCACTTCCAACCCCAAAATCCATCAATATATCATGATAAAAATCATAAAAATCATATGAAACCATTATACCACAGGTGAAGGAGTCTTACCTTGGGTTTCTAGATTTTTAGACCTTGGATGGAAAGAAGGAAGAAGACTTGACCACACCTAGCCCTTGGAAACTTTGAGAAGCCCTTAGATCTAGGAGGATGAGACCTTTTGTGGAGTTTTCTCAAGGGAGAATTCCTCCTTGTGTGCTCGGCAAGAATGGAGAAGGAAGAGAGGAGCAAATACAATTGTTGGCATGAAGAATGAAACTCCCAAACCCCCTTATTAATCAACCATTAAAGTGGTGAATGAAGAGTTTTCCATGGTCATTCATCTTCTTCTACCATTTAACCACCATTCACCTCCTTTCCTCACAAGAATTCCTTGCTAGGTGAGTTGCTTAAAGCATTCATTGTTGTACAAGAGGTCCAAGGTTCAATCCTTGGCCCATGCACCTTTATTTTTATTTTATTTGATCCTTTTTCTTATTTTCGAAAATTCCCTTTTTATTTCGAAAATTCTCCAAAAATCACTCATAATTATGCCAATATTCCTAAATAAAATTCTTTTATATTTATATAAATTTTACCCAATTAATACCCACTTTTGGAGCCCATTTAAAGCCCATTAGTACCTAATTTCTCAAATTAAATAGGAAAATTAAACTATTACTTACCCATAATCATGCTAATATGCCTAATTAAATCCTATTTATATTTATACTAATTATTACCGAAATCCACCTATAATCATGGTACTAGAAAGCCCACATAAAGCCCATTAGTACTTAGTTTTCTCAATTTAAATGAGAAAACATGGATTTTCTAGGCCAAAGTTCTCCTTAATATTTCTAGGTCCCTTGGAAAATTATTTAAACATGCTTAATA
Organism: Boesenbergia rotunda; assembly: GCA_024364735.1. Lineage (NCBI taxonomy): Eukaryota > Viridiplantae > Streptophyta > Magnoliopsida > Zingiberales > Zingiberaceae > Boesenbergia > Boesenbergia rotunda. The sequence goes on from JAGFNQ010003091.1 coordinate 100,659, forward strand.
TTTTAAGAAAATATTAAGAGAATTTTCCGGGTCGTTACAATCCCCCATACCTCGTGAAAGTTCGTCCTCGAACTTAGAATAACTCCGGGTACTTGCGCCTCATCTCGTCCTCGCGCTCCCAGGTAGCTTATTCGAACCGTTGACTTTGCCATAGGACCTTGACTAAGGGCACTTCCTTACTCCTCAACTTCTTGACTTCCCTATCCAAAATCTGGATGGGTCTGCTCTCATAGCTTAGGTCCTCTTGCACTTGCACCGTCTGTGGCTCGATCACTTGGTCCATATTTGGGATACACTTTTTCAGCAGGGACACATGGAATACGTTATGGATAGCTGACATCTCTGGAGGCAGCTCCAGCTCATATGCCACCTTACCGACTCTTTTCAGAATCAGGTACAACCCCACATAGCGCGGACTTAGTTTTCCTTTCTTCCCAAATCTGGTCACTCCCTTCTTCATACCGGACCACCAAAACTTCTCCTTCAGATCCTGATACATCTTGGTGGATCCTGGATGCATCAAGTAAGGGGTTCCGTGAGCTTCTGCCAGTATCTCTTTTCGAAGCTTCGGATCACTAGGGATACATAGACGATCCCTAAGGTAGAGTATTCCCCCTTCGGCGATATGAAAACTATCGCCCTTTCCTTCTAGGATCTCCTGTTTTATTTTCTGGAGACTCAGATCACCATTTTGTTTTTCCAATATGTCCTCACATAGCGCGGGTGATATTGTCATGGTGGAAAGTCACCCGGAGATGACTTCGACCCCAAAATTCATAATTTCTTTTTCAAGTGGTCGGGATAATTTAGATATGGACATCAAGGTGGCACTTGACTTCCGGCTGAGTGCATCGGCCACTTTGTTCGCCTTTCCTGGATGATAGAAGATCTCGCAGTCGTAGACCTTCACCAACTCGAGCCATCGGCGTTGTCTCATATTCAGGTCTTTCTGAGTGAAGAAATATCGCAGACTCTGGTGGTCTGTATAAATCTTACACTGCGCTCCATATAGAGATAATGCCTCCATATTTTAAGAGCGAAGACCACCGCGGCCAGTTCCAGATCATGAGTGGGGTAATTCTGTTCATATTCCTTAAGTTACCTAGAGGCATAAGCAATGACCTTACCACTCTGCCTAAGTACAGCTCCAAGTCCTAGCTTGGAAGCATCGCTGTATATATCGAAGTTCTGATTATTTCTTTGACATATAATTGGCTAATGTCATTATTAACTCCATGATATAATTATATGCATACATCATAGTTATATACTTATTTTAATCATGGGTACCTAATAATAATAGTATGCTTCCGAATATTAATTCTCAACCCGGGTTACGAATTATATTAGTTGTATGATTATTATAGAATAGGTGAGATCCTACTTATTATATTACCATAAAATAACTTAAGGTAGTCTTATATATTATATATAAGGCATCAGTAACCCATAACCTATAATAAGTGTTAAAATAATTAGCACCCTACCCTATGCGTTCCTACCTAAGTTATACCGTATGACCTATACCATTAATTATATCAGTATTAATATCATGGAACTAATGCTATACGCTAACATAGGTGAGAGTGTTATAATCTCCTGTGGGTATGTAGGCTATCAGAAAATTTTCTACATGTGACTATATTATAGATTATACATAATATCATAAATTATAGTTTTTTTTCCTACCCCTATATTATTCTAATATTTAATTCCTAAAAGAAAATAAAGTATCATTCATCGTTACATATCGTAACGTACTTTTTCATCATAAATACCGTTCATGCTTGCATATCTTAAAATCATAAAACATCTTCCTACTATAAGATATGTAAAGAGGTACTTACTTGGAAGCGGCAGGAAGAAGGCTTGATGTGTGTGTAGTGAGATGGTTACTGCTCTGATACCAACCTGTAACGCCCGCTTTTTTTTTTTATAGACCATCATAAAGCGACGTTACATTAACATACTTAGGCATGTAGACATCATAATGCAGCGGAAAACTTTAAACTTACACCTACATGCACTTACTACCATTCCTACCATCATAACCTGGAAGCTTGGCATATTAACTTTATACTTAGCATCATATCATACTTAGCATCATGCCATATTTTAGCATCATATCATACTTAGCATCATGTCATACATTAGCATCATGTCATAGAGTCATATTCAAGTAGGGTAAAAGTTATGTGTTGCCGTCCCTCGGATGCACGCAAGCCGAAGGAAGCAAGCCTTGGTCGGGAGCAAGCTGTTGCCGACCAAAACCGACCGACTGTTTTGGTCGGCAACAATTGAGGCGACCTAGCCGCCTCGGGATTGCTGCCGAAGGGGAGCAAACTGCCTTGGTCGAAAGAATTGATGCGGCTACGGTCGCGGGAATTGCTGCCGAGAGTTTTCGAATGGGAGAGGAGAAGATAAGTTGCGAATACAAGTTGGAGTTGTGGGGGTAACTTGGAGTTACTCAGATCGTAAGAATTCCAAGATACTTGTTGTTCAGACATTAGTAGCGGAGGAAAGAATCAACTGGGTTTGTGTTTGGATTATCTCCTAGGAGCGGTCGACGACATCTCTTTTTGTTAGGGATTGGTTGGCACAAGGAGAAGGGATCGACTTGGTGGCCACAGGTCTTGGTAGATCGTCGCCCACACGACGTCCAAGAGGGGAGGGTCATACGGTAGAAGATCGTAAGGTAACGGAAGGTATATTCTTCCCTGGCTCCTTATGTTCTTATTTTGTGCCTTACTTATTTGCCTCGCAATTTCATGATGATGATTTAATTGTTTTGATTTGATATCATAGTTAATAATTAAATAATTGGACTCTGACCATAAACACAAAAGTCGACGATCAACTCGTCGTCTTTTTCGCGGTCGAACGATTGAGCAAAGTGCAAGGCCAATTTTGGTAATTGGCTAGATTGCAACTTTGGATCGTTCGATACGGCACGAGATGGTCAATGAGATACGGCTGTCCATTCGGATTGAATTTTTAATCCGTAGACATGGAGAGGTTTCTCGGATCGACCAGGTATTCACTTAGGAAACCCGCCAAGCCATACCCAACATTGGCGGTGTAAGTTCAAGATGGAGTCTTGGCAACGTACGTCCAGTTGTTTGGTTAGCGTTGTTTTTGCTAATTAATGCTATTAACTACTATTTGATTTTCCTAACTTAAACGTATTGCCAAACATCAAAAAGGAGGAGATTGTTGAGGCAATCTGTGGTCCGGAGTGACTAAGTGTTTTGATGTTTGGGTAAAGGGTTTAAGTTAGGTTTCCCTAGTGTTCTCATATGTGTATGTTGAGTGTGCAGGATGTACAGGTTACACATATGGACTTGGTTGGACGGCCTCGGTACGGTGAAAGGTGGCATGGAGACAAGCTGGAGGCTTGTGTGCACCCGAAGGACCTTGGAGAGTAGGGACGATGAGCTGAGGGGCGCAGACTTTGAGGTATGCATGAAGGATGGCATGGAGGCAAGCTAGAGGCTTGCGTGCATCCGAGGGATGGGAACCGAAGATGAAGAGGGTGCGAAGGCAATAGTCGAGGCTGCTGATGAGGAGTCAGTCGAGTCGTGAGGGTACGAGTGTTATGTGATTGTACTCTGGAAATCCTAGGGTTCGAGTGCTAAGAAAAGTGTACTCGGGAAGGGAACTCCTAGGTGTGTGAGTGGGGCAGTCGACTGCCATTGGGGCAGTCGATTGGTAAAACTCACAGAAGGCTTTCAGCCTCGGACCAGTCGATTGCCCTGGGAGCAGTCGGCTGGTAGCGGCTGGTGAGTTGGCTGAAAATTCGAACGTTAGAGTTGCAACGGTCGATTTTCAGTGGCACCAGTCGACTGCCCAGGGAGCAGTCGACTAGTGGCGAGTTGTCAGCCCTAAGTTCTATTTAAAGAGGACTTCGTGAGGGCTAAAACTCTTGACGAAACCAACTTGGTTAAGGCTTATTAGTAGTCTCTTTGTGCTTAGAATGTGCTTGGTGCTGTGGCGAGGTTTCTCCACCCACAAGGAGCGACAAGGGTTAGCCGGAGGTTATCCGGGGAGTGATCCACCGATGGATTCTTGGATTAGTTACCCTTCGAGGTGGATACCAAGTAAATCGGTAGTGTTAGTGTTGTTCTTTACATTGTTAGTTCTTGTTTTATTGTATATTCCGCTTGCGCAACTAACCGTGTAGGAAGAAAATTCGAACAAGCGCTATTCACTCCCCCCCCCCTCTAGCGAACCGGAACGATCTAACAAAAGCAAGGCACCTTTCTGAAATAAACCTCTCCCACTGCAATAGCCAACACCTCTGTAGCATTGTCTATATAGACGGTAATCTCTCCCTCAGCTAGTCATCTGGTTTCATGAAACCCCTGCAAAGAATTGCAAACATGATCAGTGTCTCCTGTATCTACACACCATGTACCGATAGATAACACCACTAAACATGTTTCAACAACTAATGAAAAAGATATACATTGATTTTTCTCCTTTCGACGGGGACAGTTCACCTTCCAATGTTCAGTCTACTTACACGTGAAGCACTTGCCTTTCGGCTTCTTCACTCCAGCCTGAGGTCCTTGAGATCTAGTCGTCTTCTTTGCTAAATCTTGTTTCTTCTTCTTCTTTCCTTTCGGCTTAGAAATAGAAACCTTTTCAGCAACAAAAGCTTTAGCACTCTAACAAAATAGCCCCTCTGTCGCCTGGAGTTCTGTCAGAAGTTCCGCCAATGAATATGTCCTTTTGTTCATATTGTAGTTCAGGCGAAACTGCTCAAAACTCCTAGGTAGTGACTGCAAAATGATATCGACCTGGGTTTCCCCATCGATCTCCACTCCAAGGACTTCCATCTCATTCAAATGAGCCATTATTTTGAGGACATGATCCCTTACGGGAGTTCCCTCAGTCATTGTGGTCGTCATCAAGTTTCTCATAGTCTCTTGCCTAGCAGCCCGATTCTGGTATCCGAAGAGTTCCTTGAGATTGAGTATCATGTCATAGGCAGTAGCAAAAGGCTGATGTTGATGTTGCAGTACATTTGACATGGAAGCCAAAATGTAACACCGCGCCATCTCATCTGCCTTAACCCACTTCATATAACTCTCCTTCTCCTCTTCACTAGAATTCTCACTAGGCTTAGTGGGACAGATCTCAAAGAATACAAATTTGTACTCCTCAGCAGTTAAGATAATGTCCAAGTTCCTTTTCCAATCGATGTAATTGGGACCAGTAAGTTTATTCTCTTTTAAAATAAGAGCAAGTGGGTTGAAAGCCATTTTGAAAAATCCTGAGAATCACAATGGTCAAAAATTAGTTTTTAAAATAATATTGATTTCTCAAACAATAAAATTTTAAAAACACCAACACCTCATAACACCGTGAATTTTGTATGTCACGATAGTGTGGACGTATACAAATTCAACATTTGTAAGAGGAGGTTTTACCCATTAATTTTATTATCTTGTCAACCTTACTTTTTGACAAATAAAATTAATAGTTAGTTTCTCTTCGGCCCTACAAATAATAGCAGTGACTCCGATGGGGAGGATACTATTAAATGCATCTAAGTGTACAACATTACACGATACTAAGGTAATTATCTAGGATTATGTCCCTTCCGATGGGGAAGATCACACGTGTTGATGCAGTCTGGCCCGATTGTTGTTTTGGTGTTGACACCGATTTAAGTTTGGTTGGATGAGTTCGACTTAAGTCCTGGTCGGGGACTGGGCACGAAATCCTAGTGAGTGAAGCTAGGTGAACGAAACCCTGGTGAGTGAAGCCGGGTCCCGCTGAGTGAAGTCGAGTCCCGGTGAGTGAAGCCGGGTGTTGAAAACCCCGGTGAGTGAAGTGAGGTCCTGGTGAGTGAAGCCGGGTGACGGAAACCCCGGTGAGTGAAGTCGGGTCCTGGTGAGTGAAGCCAGGTGACGAAAACCCCGGTGAGTGAAGTCGGGTCCTAGCGAGTGAAGTTAGGTGACGGAAACCCCGGTGAGTGAAGCTGGGTCCTAGCGAGTGAAGCTAGGTGAAGGAAATCCCGATGAGTGAAGCCGGGTCCTAGCGAGTGAAGCTAGGTGACCGAAACCCTGGTGAGTGAAATCAGGTCCTAGTGAGTGAAGCTAGGTTGAATGAAGTCCCGGTGAGTGAAGCTGGGCACGAAGTCTTGGTCCGGGGGACTGAGCATTGAGTGTACTGGTCGGAGAAGGGCGTGTGAGCACATTCTCCGGGATCCGAATGAGTCAGAGAAGGCTAGGGAGCCTGTTCTCTGGACTTAGGGTTGAATTGGTCGGAGCTGGATCGGTCTGGAGTCCGACCAGGGAGTTGGCATACCCCGATGAGTGACATCAATTGATTAAGGGGAGTTTTGTTGAAACTTAATAACCATACCCTTTTCGGTGTTTGACAAAGGGGGAGAGAATGGTAAGTTTAGGTTACAAATTTAATTATTGTAGGGGGAGGACTTTGATTCCCTTGCGATAATGAAAATTGACTTCAATTGATCACTAATACATAAACTTAAATCGGGTAGTCAAACAACAAAAAGGGGGAGATTGTTGATGTAGTCTGGCCTGATTGTTGTTTTGGTGTTGACACCGATTTAAGTTTGGTTGGATGAGTTCGGCTTAAGTCCTGGTCGGGGACTGGGCACGAAATCCTAGTGAGTGAAGCTAAGTGAACGAAACCCTGGTAAGTGAACCCGGGTCCTGGCGAGTGAAGCGGGGTGATGGATGTTGGTGCCCCGGTTGGTTTTGATGCGATCAACCAAGTTAGGTCAGGTCCTGTTGGTTTTAATCCCTCTGCTAAGTGTGCAGGAACTTAGGTACGGAGGAAGTCAAGCGTAAGACGCAGTGGACGAGAAGGATTACGTGGGGAAGTGAGCTGACGGGCTCAGTACAATTCGAGGGGCGCGGAAGTTGCGGAAGAGTACACCGGTAGAGCGAGAAGGACGTGCGCGGTGTCCAAGGGACGAGAAGCCGGGAGGAAGGACGCTCGAGGGGCGAAAGGCCGGAGTCGGGTTCGGGTGAACCTAACTTCGGTTGGCTGGAAATCACCAAGAAGACGAAGAATCAAAAAACTAGTCCAAGCGCCCAAAAGAAAAGAAAAAGTTATTTGATGAGTGAACCCGGGTCCTGGTGAGTGAACCCGGGTGATGGATGTTGGTGCCCCGGTTGGTTTTGATGCGATCAACCAAGTTAGGTTAGGTCCTGTTGGTTTTAATCCCTCTGCTAAGTGTGCAGGAACTTAGGTACGGAGGAAGTCAAGCGTAAGACACAGTGGACGAGAAGGATTGCGCGGGTAAGTGAGCCGACGGGCTCAGTACAATCCGAGGGACGCGGAAGCTGCGGAAGAGTACACCGGTGGAGAGAGAAGGACGTGCGCGGTGTCCGAGGGACGAGAAGCCGGGAGGAACGACGCTCGAGGGGCGAAAGGCCGGAGTCGGGTTCGGGTGAGCCTAACTTCGGTTGGCCGGAAATCACCCAGAAGATGAAGAATCAAAAAGACTAGTCCTGTTGGAGCAATCGACCCTAAGATGGTCCGGAGTGACCATAGGTTTTGATGTTTGGGCAAAGGGTTTAAGTTAGGTTTTTCCTTGTGTTCTTATATGTGTATGTTGAGTGTGTAGGTTGTACAGGTTACACATATAGACTTGACTGGACGGCCTCGGTACGGTGAAGGATGGCATGGAGGCAAGCTGGAGGCTTGCGTGCGCATCTGAAGGATCTTGGTGAGCAGGGACGATGAGCTGATGGGCACGGACTTCGAGGCATGCGTGAAGGATGACATGGAGGCAAGCTGGAGGCTTGCGTGCATCCGAGGGACGGGAGTCATAGATGAAGAGGGCGCGAAGGCAACAGTCGAGGCTACGGAGGAGGAGCCAGTCGAGTCGTGAGGGTACGAGTGCTGTGTGATTGTACTCGGGAAAGTCCTAGGGTCGAGTACTGAGAGAAGTGTACTCGGGAAGGGAAACCCTAGGTGTGTGAGTAGGGCAGTCGATTGCCATTGTGGTAGTCGACTGGTGAAACTCACAGAATGGTCTCAGGCCTGGACCAGTCGACTGCCCTGGGAGCAGTCGACTGGTAGGTGGCTGGTGAGCTGGCTGAGAATTCGAACGTTGGGGTGCAACGGTCGAATTTGGCTGGCACCAGTCGACTGCCCTGGGGGCAGTCGACTGGTAGCGAGAAATCAGCCCCGAGTCCTATTTAAAGAGGACTTCGTGGTGGCTGAGTTTCTTGACGAAACTTGCTTGGATATGGCAAGTTAGTAGTCTTGTATACTCAGGAAGTGTCCTTAGTGTTGTGGCGAGGTTTCTCCATCCACAAGGAGCGACGAGTTCTAGCCGGAGGTTATCTGCGGTTTGATCCACCGACAGATTGTTGGATTAGTCACCCGACCGGGGTGGATACCAACTAAAATCGCTGTGTTAGCATTGGTTAGTGATTTTATTATTGTTTTACTATTATTTCCACTGTGCAAACTGACCGTGTAGGAACAAGAATTCGGCGAAACGCTATTCACCCCCCTTCTAGCGTGCGGCATCGATCCTATCAGTTGGTATCAGAGCAAAGGACCGCTCTTGATCGGACTAACCGCCGAGGGAGCAAAGAAAGCTAGAGGGAAAATGGAAGAAGAAGGTCCACTAGGATGGGATATCCGGATTCCACCTTCTTACGACCGCGACGACTTCACATATTGGAAAGGTAAAATGTCATATTTTCTAATGACTAATATTGAAGATTGGATGTGTATAGAAATAGGCTTCGATTCTCCCAAGGACAAGAAGGGAAGGATTCTTAAGAAGAAGAAGTGGACCGAAGAGCAAATTCATCAATTCGAGGTCAATAACAAGATAACCAAAATGTTAATCGATTTAATACCTAATGACATTTTGGATAGGATAGGTGAATATAGGGATGCTAAGAAACTATGGAGCAAGCTAGTGGCATTCCATGAAAATTCTACACGAGTCCAACTAATACAAGATGCAAATGAAGTAAGCTCCATGATTCAAGAAGAGGAGAGAATTGAATCATCTACACTTTCAAGTGAGGAAGAAGTGTCCACATCCTCAAGTGAGGAAGGGGAAGAGGTCACCACCTCAAGGGTTGAGGGGGAGGAGAGACCATCAACAATGCCAGAACAAGAGGAAGCTTCCACATCATCAAGAGGAATTGAAGAAGTCAACCTATACACTGCCTCCACCAAAGCCAAGAGAAAGGAACATATTATATGCTTTGGTTGTAACCAAAAGGGGCACTACAAGGATAAGTGCCCACAAGGTAAAAAGGGGATAAAATCTACACACGTTCCAAATTCCTTTAATTCTAACATAAAGTGTAGGACTGGTGAAGCCCAAGCTAAAAGGAAGAAGATTCGATGCTTCACATGTAGAGAGCTAGGGCACTACCACACTAAGTGCCCAAGGAGTAAAGAGTTCAAGAAAATGGAGCACTTGAGAAGATGAGAGAAAGAGGAAAGAAAGAAGAAAAGAAGCCCATATCATGGAGGGACTATAAGGGTAAGGGAGATAATCCCTAATCTTAAATCTAAATGCAATTCAAATTCAAGTTCCTTTATGCATGCTAAAACTAGTGAAAATTGCTCATCCATGCATCCTACGATAAATGAAAATTACTTAATGATGTATAATTTTGATTTCAAGTATCATGATAGGAATAGGGTTAACAAGGTAGATCAAAACCCTAGGAAGGTCATACATCATGAACAATCAAAGACCTTTAGACCTAAGGACCATGACACTAATCCAAAGAAGGGGAGGAATGTGCCTAGAAAGGATGGTAGGTCTAGGAATGTTCAAAATGGGCATGTGGATTCTAGGTTTAGGAACCTAGAAAGGGAAAATCAAGCTTTAAGGGAAAAGCTTGAGAGGTTAGAGAAAACCCTAGAGAGATTCACTATTGGATCTAAGGGTTTGGATATGGTGTTGGGTGGTCTAAAACTCAACAATGATAGATCGGGTCTAGGATACCAATCTAGGGTCTCCCATGCCAAGGAAAAGAGATATGCTTGTTGGATCGAGAGAACCGATAGAGGGGGGGTGAATATCGAAAATCGTTTTTCTTTCGGAAAGCTTAGAGCAAGTACGCAGCGGAAATTAGAAACACAGAGACACAGTCGATTTTACTTGGTTCGGAGCCTGTGTCGACTTCTACTCCAAGGCCCACGGTCGTTGACCGTTTACTTTGGGCAATTCTATATCAGGCGCAAATAGTTTACAGAGAATTATTATAGAATTTAGTACAGTAAACTTAAATAGCTCTTTTTACCGACGTCCGAGGAAGATCGACTTTTTCCGGAGCAGCAGGACGTCGTCGGCTCGAGTTGGAAGGATTCCGGGGTGAAGCGCGAGAGCAGAAGAGCGTAGAAGCGTTGTTTCGAAGTTGTTGTTGAAGGTTTGGGCGTTGGGTGCTATTTATAGCACCTCGGAGCACCCTGGACGTCGAGGGCGCCCTGCCACGTGTCAAGCGATCCCCTTTTAGCTCGGTCAAACATTATCCCATCGGAATAGGGATAAGTTTGACTCTGGGGGCGCCCTGGTCGCAGAGGGCGCCTTGGCTGACTTCTTCCACGCAGAAATCTCGGATGTGGATAAAGATGAAGCTTCGCAGACTTGGGCGCGGGGTGCCCTGGCTGCTGAGGGCGCCCTGCCCAGTAAGCAGCCGAAGCCCTTTTTGCTTCACTTAGTTCTGGTTCACCTTGGGGGCGCCCTGGACACTCAGGGCGCCCTGCTCAGCTGCCGCCTCACTCCTTTGAGGCTCTCTGAGTTGCAGACACACGTTCCTTCGGTCCTGCATCCAGGTTAGTCCAAAACACAATAAAACAATTAATTATTAGTTTATACAGCCTTAGCTGTCTTGGTTCTGACTTTGGTCTCCAAAATGGAGCCCTAGGTCGAACCGACACCTACTGTTCCCTCGACGGGGAACGCGTCCTCACCTACTCCTCTCGGGAGAATGTACCTGATGCCAACCGCTCCTTTGGTTGGACTTTTGCCTAACGATCCTTTGTCAGGGCTTGGATGCCGAGATGTCCTTCGCCCGGTGCCTAGCATTCCTTTGCTAGGGCTTCACTCCCAAGTTGTCCTTCGCCTGGCGCCTAGCAGTCCTTCGCTAGGGCTTTAGTCCCAAGCTGTCCTTCGCCTGGCGCCTAGCAGTCCTTCGCTAGGGCTTTTTACCCTGGCATTCCCTCGCCAGTGCCTAGCAGTCCTTCGCTAGGGCTTTTCACTCTGGCATTCCTTCGCCAGTGCCTAGCAGTCCTTCGCTAGGGCTTTATTTCCTGGCAGCCCTTCGCCAGGTGCCTAGCAGTCCTTTGCTAGGGCTTTGTTTCCTGGCAGCCCTTCGCCAGGTGCCTAGCAGCCCTTCGCCAGGTGCCTGGCAGCCCTTCACTAGGACTTTTCCTGCACACTTGAGTAGCAACATTAGATCACAAATAGACTTAACTTTGAATCCTTTGCCAATATCAAAACAAGGTTCGATATGGTGCTTCCTGCACCAACAATGCTAAGGTAGCATATGATTATGGCAAGAAAGGGGAGTTCAAGAATGGCAAGGGAATGCCATCAAAAGGAAAGGAAAAGGTCTTAACTAAGGACAAGGGGTCCAAGGTTAAGAGGGTTGAGTTCATAGGCCAAGAGTCACCGGAGGTTCACCGGTGTGGTTTAGCATTTGTTGAGTCACCTAGGGAAGTGGCTAGGGCTAAGAGCTCAAGGGAGAGCTCTAGAAGCCTTTGGGATATATGGTGAATGGACCTTAGGAGGGGTGCTCCTAGTGGTCTAGATGGACCATAGAGTGTGCCAAAAGAATTGGAGACGGACTTGAGTCTCAATTCTTGGGTTTTGGCATGATGTTTCTGAGTTTCATGCATGAAAATATGACATCGGGGTCATATTACATGAAAATTGATTTTTGATCTGTAATTGCCATGTAAATCAATGCTAGGGACACATTGTGAGTTGGTATTGGCAGTAACATCAAGAGGAAGTCAGAACTAGGACTTTAGATCAAGGTTTGATTGAAGTTTTTAGCTAGTTTTGGGTTTTATGTCAAACTTGGGAATGGTGATAGATACATTTTGAAATGTATTTTTCCCAAGTAGGTATGGGTACCACAAACCTCTCCACAAAATTTGAGAATTTTTAGAGATTTGTGGAATTTTTGGCGCATTTCTGAATTTTGTCAGAAAAGCTGAAATTTCAGACTTTCAGAGTATCAGTCGACTGCCATTTGGGCAGTCGACTGGTAAAGGCTGGATTGAGGGTTCAGTTCTTGTTTGGTGTCCAAATGGTGTAAAACAAGTGTATGGGGGATTAAAAGAACCAATAATTGGGTAATTATTAGGGTCTTTTTGATGTATGGCAAAGGGGGAGAGAAGTTTGGGTTTAAGTTGGGAAACCAAACTTACCTTTGCATGAAACCCTAGGTTTAGGGGGAGCTGAGTTTAAGGGGGAGTATGGTTGCTCCATTCTTGGCGTAAGGGGAACCTTGGAAAGGTTCTTAAAAAGCTTTTGTAAGTCCAGTGCAAGGGGAGCTTGGGAAAAGCTTTAAAAAGCCCGTTTTGGGGGAAATTCCTAACTTGGGAAGTTAGGTGTGTGAAAAGTCCTAACTTGGAGAGTTAGGTGTGGGATACCTTGGGATAGGATCCATTTTTACATTGCATATGCATTTATTTAGCATGGTTTTTGCTATTGACTACTATCTTATTTCCCTAACTTAAACGGATTGCCAAACATCAAAAAGGGGGAGATTGTTGGAGCAATCGGCCCTAAGATGGTCCGGAGTGACCATAGGTTTTGATGTTTGGGCAAAGGGTTTAAGTTAGGTTTTTCCTTGTGTTCTTATATGTGTATGTTGAGTGTGCAGGTTGTACAGGTTACACATATAGACTTGACTGGACGGCCTCGGTACGGTGAAGGATGGCATGGAGGCAAGCTGGAGGCTTGCGTGCGCATCCGAGGGACCTTGGTGAGCAGGGACGATGAGCTGATGGGTGCGGACTTCGAGGCATGCGTGAAGGATGACATGGAGGCAAGCTGGAGGCTTGCGTGCATCCGAGGGACGGGAGTCGAAGATGAAGAGGGCGCGAAGGCAACAGTCGAGGCTGCGGAGGAGGAGCCAGTCGAGTCATGAGGGTACGAGTGCTGTGTGATTGTACTCGGGAAAGTCCTAGGGTCGAGTACTGAGAGAAGTGTACTCGGGAAGGGAAACCCTAGGTGTGTGAGTAGGGCAGTCGATTGCCATTGTGGTAGTCGACTGGTGAAACTCACAAAATGGTCTCAGGCCTGGACCAGTCAACTGCCCTAGGAGCAGTCGACTGGTAGGTGGCTGGTGAGCTGGCTGAGAATTCGAACGTTGGGGTGCAACGGTCGAATTTGGCTGGCACCAGTCGATTGCCCCCAGGGCAGTTGACTGGTAGCGAGAAATCAGCCCCGAGTCCTATTTAAAGAGGACTTCGTGGTGGCTGAGTTTCTTGACGAAACTTGCTTGGATAGGGCAAGTTAGTAGTCTTGTATACTCAAGAAGTGTCCTTAGTGTTGTGGCGAGGTTTCTCCACCCACAAGGAGCGACGAGTTCTAGCCGGAGGTTATCCGGGGTTTGATCCACCGACGGATTGTTGGATTAGTCACCCGACCGGGGTGGATACCAATTACAATCGCTGTGTTAGCATTGGTTAGTGATTTTATTATTGTTTTACTATTATTTCCGCTGTGCAAACTGACCGTGTAGGAACAAGAATTCGGCAAAACGCTATTCACCCCCCTTCTAGCGTGCGGCATCGATCCTATCAAGTCCAAGCGCCCAAAAGAAAAGAAAAAGTTATTTGGTGCCAAGGAGGATCGAACCCAAGACCTCAACAACACACACTAACCCACCTACCATTTGGGATAAAGGGTGATTGCAGTGAAATGTTGCCAATATTCAAAAAGACTGGTCCAAAGAAAAGAGAAAATTATTTGGTGCCAAGAAGGATCGAACCCGAGACATGAACAATACACGGTAACCAACTTACCATTTGGGATAAAGGGCGATGACAATAAAATGTTGCCGGTATTACTACTTAGAGATTAGAACAGCGACATGGAAATTCAAAACAGCCATCTCGAGCGGAAAGATAAAGTTTTAATTAAAACTTTATTTCTTAAAAGATAATGTTACATTATCCTTTAATCAAATCCAATGGATGTAGTTTAATCCCATCTAAGATCAACCATCCAGATTACATCCATGGATCAACGGCCAAGAGAAAAGTCATCAAAAATCAACAATCCAGATTCATTCTCTTAGGCTATAAATAGACTTAGAGGTTTTGCTTTAATTTTCATTCATTCAATTCTATTGTAATTCTCTAAGTTTAGTGATCTTCAGTTGTAAGGCTTCTCCGCCACAAGGAGATTTTTTTTGAGCTTTAACCGTCTTGGAAGCAACGACCAAGTTGCAACCAAGTTTTTTTTTTAATAGACGAGTTTCCACCACTTTTCATTTATTAGTCGTCTATTCACCCCCCCTCTAGCCGGACCAACCCGATCTAACAAGTGGTATCAAAGCCAGGCCGCCGCAGAAGGACTAACCGCCAACTGCAGCAAATTTTAAGATGGTTGGACCAACAATATACCCGCCTAAGTTTGAGGGGGAGTTCGCGGCATGGAAATGGAAGATGCAGGTATTTTTTACTACGGATTATGAATTATTAATTATTATGAAAAATGGCTATGCAGCTCCCAAAGACAATGAAGGAAAGATCAAAGATCCTGATTCTTGGAACAAGAAGGAACAAGTTGATGTTGTAGCAAATGGAAAAGCAGAATTTCATCTGCTGACCGTCCTCCCAAAGCAAGATGTGAACCGGATCGGTAAGTACAAATCGGCGAAGGAACTTTGGGAAAAGTTCTTGGAACTGCACGAAGGAACCTCGGAAGCAAAACTTGCGCGACGAGATGTTCATCGAAGCCGACTGACCAATCTACGGATGGAAGACGGAGAATCTGTTGCGAGATTACATGCAAAGGTAAAAGAACTAATCACAAGCCTCGAAAATGTCTGAGAAAAGGTAACTAACCGCGATGCTCAAAGGTACGCTCTAAACGCGTTTCGAGAACCCCGGAATGGACCTCGATAATCGATGCGTATTATATTTCAAAAAATCTAGAAATAAGTACTTTAGAACAGTTATTTTCTACTTTGGAACTTCACGAATCTCGGTTTGTAGAAAAGAACAGGAAAGCTGACAACATTGCGCTAAACACAAGGAAGATCCAACTCGACGAAGAATCTGTTGGATCGAGAAAGACCGATAGAGGGGGGTGAATATCGGAAAATGTTCGGATTTAAAAGAAAGAGTAAGTGCGCGGCGGAATAAAATCAAACAACGCAAACACCAAGGTTTTACTTGGTTCGGAGCCTGGGTCGACTCCTACTCCAAGGCCCACGGTCGTTGACCGTTTACTTTGGGCAATTCTATAGTGCGCAAAATGGTTACAGAGTGAGATTACAAAATTACTGTAAATAGAAATATACACTTTGTTTTACCAACTCCCGGTGTAGATCGAGTTTTGGTGCAGTGGGAGGTTGACGACGCTTCGTTCTTGAGTCGGGAAGTTTTCGGAGCAGAGCGCGATCGTCAGAGCGTTTGGATGCGTTGAAAGAAAGCAGTGTATTGAAGAGGAGGGTCTAGGGCCCTTTTTATAGTGCCTGGGGGCGCCCTGGTCGACGGGGGCGCCCCCCCACGTGGCAGCAGATCCACACAAGGCGCAGTCAACGACTTATCCCTTGAACCACGGGATAAGGTATTGACGGGGGCGCCCTGGACGCTGGGGGCGCCCTGGTTGACTCGGCCAACTCTTATCTGCAACGCTGAAGTCTCCTGCGTAAGAGTGGCTGGGGGCGCCCTGGGCGCTGGGGGCGCCCTGGGCGCTGGGGCGCCCTGGGCGCTGGGGGCGCCCGGGACAGCGGGGGCGCCTTGGGTGCGCAGTGCAGACGCGGCAGCAGCTTAACTCTTCAGTTGGTTTGCCATGGGGGCGCCCGGGACAGCGGGGGCGCCCTCAGAATGTACTGTCGAGGTTCATTTGCTTTCTTTGTGTTTTGTGTTCACCTTGGGGGTGCCCAGGACACTCCGGGCGCCCTGGTCAGCAGTTGCCTCTTTCCTTTGAGGCATTCTGAGCTGCAGACACACGTTCCTTCGGTCCTGCTTCCAGGGTTAGTCCAAAACACAATAAAACAAATATTTAATTTAATTTATACAGCCTTAGCTGTCTTGGTTCTGACTTTGGTCTCCAAAATGGAGTCCTAGGTCGAACCGACGCCTAATGTTCCCTCAAGGGGAACGCGTCCTCACCTACTCCTCTCGGGAGAATTTACCTGGTGCCAACCGGATCCTCCAGTTGGACTTTTGCCCGGCAGCCCTTCGCCAGGTCTTGGTTTTCGCCTAGCAGCCCTTCGCCAGGACTTGGTTTTCGCCTAGCAGCCCTTCGCCAAGACTTGGTTTTCGCCCAGCAACCCTTCGCCAGGACTTGGTTTCCTGACAGCCCATCGTCAGGTGCCTAGCAGCCCTTCACTAGGACTTTGTTTCCTGCACTCTCAAGCAGCATTGTTAGATACTAAACAACCCTTAACTTTGAATCATTTGCCAATATCAAAACAAGGTTCGATCTGGTGCTTCCTGCACCAACAATCTCCCCCTTTTTGATTATGGCAACACAATTCAAAGTTAAGGAAAAAATTACACAGTTAAGAGCATAAGGTAAACAGTGAAGCATAACTGAAGCATAACTGTAGAGTTAAAAAAAATTCTTTATTTTTCATACTCCCCCTAAAACCCTGAATACTTGTGTTATAAAATAGTAAAAATACTTAACTTTGACCTTTCCTCCCCCTTTGACATATATCAAAAGCATACATGGGTTAGCAAGGTTTCTAATGGGGAGTTTTGAGTTCTACCAAAGATAAGTTTTTGACAAAGTATTTTTCAAAAAGAGCAAAAGTATTTGTATCCATAGACACTTTTGAAAAGCAAGCTTAAACTTTGTAAAAAACCCCTTTTTTTTTGAGATAAATTTTGATTACTAAGGAAAATTTTATTTAAAAAAACATGCACTAAAAAATAACTTTGAACCACTTAGAAATGCTTAAAATTTTGAAAGAGCTTAAAAATAACATTCCCTTTCTCTCCCCCTTAATGTAAAACTCTTCTCCTTATGTTTTAGACCATTTTTAAGTCTAAAAAATATTTTGAGAGAAGTTTTAAGCAGAGCGTTTGTGTATCAGAGCCTATGAGTTTTGAAAGCATAAAAATACTTAGTATAATTCTTGAAAGTATAGAAAAAAGTTTTAAATTGCACCAACAAAACTTTATTTGGAAAAGTATTGAAAAGATATTTTATATTTGTAGGTCAATCTTTTAGAAAATTCACGCACTTAGAACAATATTGTCTTGAAAAATATTTATACTTTTGAAAACATTATAGCAGTACTTTTTGACAGATATTATGTATTTTTGAAGATATAAGTGCTTTTGAATCTTCAAAAGTACTTTTGAAATAAATATTATGCATTTTGAACACAAAATATTTTACTTGACTAGGTTTCTTTTCCAGTCTGACACAATCCTAGGAAACCTTGTTGACTACAAGGACATTTTCCTAAGTATCCTGGAAAATTTTCTCCAACCCAAGTAAATATTATAAAATTAATTTCATAAGCCACAAGAATTTTGTAAAATAATAGTATTTTGACAGAAAAATTATTTAAGTTTTCAAAAGGATTTTGAACTTGCAGTGCATGAAAACATATAATTTTGAAAATGTTCAATAATTCTTTTAATTTCATCTCCCCCTAAACTTGACCCAGTCCTAGGAAGCTTGTTGACTACAAGCGATCTTCCTCTGAGTTTTAGGGTTTGATTTAAATTATAAGAATTATCTAATAACTTCAAACCAAATAATTACCAAAAAAATTTTCAGAAATTCTTCTTTTGAATCAATCACCCCCTAAATTTGACACATCCTAGGAGTCCTAATAGATCATGAAGTGGACCTTCCTCTGTGTCTTTAGGGTTTATTAAAAACAAAAGAATAATTTTGAATAATCTTCTGAGTATGAAACTTTCAAGGAGATAAATTTTTGACACCTCAATTTGAAGTAATAATAACACAGTTTTTGAAAAGAAATATTTTGAAATGATAATAATTTTTCAAAGAGATAGTAATATACCAAGAATTTTGAGCAATTTTTGAAGGCTTTATTCTGAAATGATACTAAATCAGGTTTTGAGACTAAATCTAAAAAGAACTCCCCTTGTATTCGACTTGTCTTAACTTTATCTAAGTGCTTGAAGGGTCTTTAGCATTAACTAGGTTTGACCATGTTTGACTCAGTTGATAAGGTTTAACCATGTTAATCATGGTTTGACTATGTTGAAATTATTCTCTGAATGAAAACACAACATAAATGAAATTTTAATTTGAACTTAATTTTCCTGTCTCACCCAATCTAGGGTTTTCAAACAGTTAGCCTTAAAAGTTCTTGTGAGACAGGTTTGAAGGTAAAATAATTTTGAAAAAATGTTTAACTTTGAAAGAGAATAAAAAAAATGTTTATTTTTGAAAAAGTATAATTGACTTCGAAGACATATTTGAATTTGAAAAAGAGTGATTTTGAAAAAGAATTTTTGAAAACAGGTTTGAATCTATAATTATTTGAAATTTGTGTTAGATTCGAATTTGACATAAGATAATTTGAATTTGAATTTCAGAAATTGGCTTCCCGGTCTTGGCGAGGCACTAGGCCTTCTTTGGCCGTAGCCTTATGGGATCATCCACCCTTTCCTTGACAAAGCCTTTTAATGAAATTTCATTTTCAAATTAAATTAGGTCATTTTCTGGTCTAACTAGTTTGGGTCTTGGATCGGTAGCTTCGGCTGGTTTCACCAGTCTAAAGAGACCAAGTAGACTTGATCTTATTAGAGTTGGTTTCCCCAACGTACTATCATCTCGCCTCCTCCCAATACTATGTTGTCAAATTTCAACTAATTGGTTAAGTCCTTAAGGTATCTAGTCCTATGAATGGCCAAGACAAAACTTCAGATAATGTCATAGTGAGGAGAAATTTCTGGATTTTCTAAGTTTGCAAAATTATTAATCAGTTTTTCTTGTATATCAATTTTAATTTTCAAAGTCTCATTTTCTTGTCTTAACATTTTGAATTTTGACTTTGCTAATATACATGATTTCATCAAGTTATCTAAGCATGCATCCATATCTAAATTTGACCAAGGGAGATTAATTAAACTATCAGTATTCAAGGTAAAGAGTTGATTTGGATGTAAATTACAGTTACCCATTTTGGTTGGTTTCCCTGGATCTTTGTAATGTTTATCTGTGCATTCCTCTTTGTAATGCCCAAACTCCTGACACTTGAAGCATTGAACGCGACTCTTGTTCTTTCGTGCTTTTGGAGCTCGTTTCTTTGTTGCCGTTGGTGGTATCGTTTGAATCTTACGAGTAGGACACTTAGTTTGGTAGTGCCCTCTCTCCCTGCATATGTAACAAATTATATAATTTTTAAAATTCAAATTTGTAATTTTACCTTTTGATTCCTTATTAGGAATCTCCCCCTTAATTGTTGCTGTCTCGGATCTAAATTCATCTTCTGATTCCGTGTCTGAGTCGGACTTGGGTACCGGTTGAAGCTCCTTCTTTGGTGGTTCTCTTGGAGTTTTCCCTGCAAAAGTTATACCTTCCTCGACCATTGCAGTATCAGCTTGATTATTTAATTCTAATTTAGAAAAGAATTTGAAATTGGTTACCATCTCAGTCAGTTCGTCGTCTGATTCTGCTGGTTCGATTTTGACTCTGGGTTCAGGTTCAGACTCTGACTCGGCTATCTGTGCTTGGACCGAGAGTGCGAGATAACTTACCTGATCTTCTTCTTCATCTGAGATTTCTTGATGAAGATTGATCAATTTCTCCCAAATTTCTCTAGCACATCCAAATGAACCGACTAGCTTGAGTTGTTCGTTGGTTAGACCGCATTGAAGAATTGCAGTTGCTCTTGCATCAGTCTCAATTTGGTTGAGGGTGGGTTCATCCAGTTTGTCCCATGCAACTGATAGTCCATCTTCTGTAGGGAGGTGGAATCCTGTTTGAATGATCATCCATATGTCCATATGGGTCTTCAGATGGAACTCCATTTGACTTCTCCAAGAATTGAAGTTTTCACCGGAGAAGAGAGGTGGACGAACGCTGTTCCATTCTTGATTGTCCATTTAAAAACCCTTGCACACAACAGAATTAACCGAAATGTACCAAGACTTGGTCTTGGATTAGTAGTGCGGGATGAATAAATAAAATAAAAAAAATTTCAAGGGGTGTTGCACCAACCTTGAAAGAAAAACTCGAACAAAAATATTTAAAAAAAATGAGAGATAAAACGAAAGAAATCCGAAAAATTTTCAAACTGGTGGTTGCACCAAGTTTGAATTCCCCGCTCTAATACCACTTGTTGGATCGAGAAAGACCGATAGAGGGGGGTGAATATCGGAAAATGTTCGGATTTAAAAGAAAGAGTAAGTGCGCGGCGGAATAAAATCAAACAACGCAAACACCAAGGTTTTACTTGGTTCGGAGCCTGGGTCGACTCCTACTCCAAGGCCCACGGTCGTTGACCGTTTACTTTGGGCAATTCTATAGTGCGCAAAACGGTTACAGAGTGAGATTACAAAATTACT
Source organism: Boesenbergia rotunda (assembly GCA_024364735.1). Lineage (NCBI taxonomy): Eukaryota > Viridiplantae > Streptophyta > Magnoliopsida > Zingiberales > Zingiberaceae > Boesenbergia > Boesenbergia rotunda. Next base: position 121,380 of record JAGFNQ010003091.1, read on the forward strand.
GTAAATAGAAATATACACTTTGTTTTACCAACTCCCGGTGTAGATCGAGTTTTGGTGCAGTGGGAGGTTGACAGCGCTTCGTTCTTGAGTCGGGAAGTTTCCGGAGCAGAGCGCGATCGTCAGAGCGTTTGGATGCGTTGAATGAAAGCAGTGTATTGAAGAGGAGGGTCTAGGGCCCTTTTTATAGTGCCTGGGGGTGCCCTGGTCGACGGGGGCGCCCCCCCCCCCACGTGGCAGCAGATCCACACAAGGCGCAGTCAACGACTTATCCCTTGAACCTCGGGATAAGGTCTTGACGGGGGCGCCCTGGACGCTGGGGGCGCCCTGGTTGACTCGGCCAACTCTTATCCGCAACGCTGAAGTCTCCTGCGTAAGAGTGGCTAGGGGCGCCTTGGGCACTGGGGGCGCCCGGGACAGCGGGGGCGCCCGGGACAGCGGGGGCGCCCTGGGTGCGCAGTGCAGACGCGGCAGCAGCTTAACTCTTCAGTTGGTTTGCCATGGGGGCGCCCGGGACAGCGGGGGCGCCCTCAGAATGTACTGTCGAGGTTCATTTGCTTTCTTTGTGTTTTGTGTTCACCTTGGGGGCGCCCGGGACACTCCGGGCGCCCTGGTCAGCAGTTGCCTCTTTCCTTTGAGGCATTCTGAGCTGCAGACACACGTTCCTTCGGTCCTGCTTCCAAGGTTAGTCCAAAACACAATAAAACAAATATTTAATTTAATTTATACAGCCTCAGCTGTCTTGGTTCTGACTTTGGTCTCCAAAATGGAGTCCTAGGTCGAACCGACGCCTAATGTTCCCTCAAGGGGAACGCGTCCTCACCTACTCCTCTCGGGAGAATTTACCTGGTGCCAACCGGATCCTCCAGTTGGACTTTTGCCCGGCAGCCCTTCGCCAGGTCTTGGTTTTCGCCTAGCAGCCCTTCGCCAGGACTTGGTTTTCGCCTAGCAGCCCTTCGCCAGGACTTGGTTTTCGCCCAGCAACCCTTCGCCAGGACTTGGTTTCCTGACAGCCCATCGTCAGGTGCCTAGCAGCCCTTCACTAGGACTTTGTTTCCTGCACTCTCAAGCAGCATTATTAGATACCAAACAACCCTTAACTTTGAATCCTTTGCCAATATCAAAACAAGGTTCAATCTGGTGCTTCCTGCACCAACAGAATCTTCAGCGGATGATAAAGAAACAGCAGTAGCGGTAAGAAATTTATGTAAATTCATTAATACTAACCGCTCAAAAAGGGTGCAGAGAAAGAAAAAACGAACGGTCCGATGCTACAACTGCAATGAGGAGGGACACCTGAAAGATCAGTGCCCTAAACTAAAGAACCAGCCAAAGAAGAAAAAGGCACTAAAAGCCACATGGGACGAGACCTCGTCAGATGAATCGGAAGCCGGAGAGTTCGTCGGACTTGCACTGATGGCAAGCCACCAGGACGAAGATGAAGAAAGCACCTTGGGAGAAAGCAGCAATGAAGAGAAAGATCCTAACTTCGAAACCGACCCGGTAAGTGAGGTATGTCTACTTCCACCTGCTCGAATCTACTCGGTAATAAAATCCATGCTTAAGTCGATGAATAAATTGGAGATAGAAAACTCTGAGTTAAAAGAAAGATTTGGCACTGTATGCTCATCTGTTCTATCCGACCAATTAAAAACAGAAAATGAAAATTTGAAGAATCTAGTGGAGAAATTAGAAAATGATATTGCATGTTTAAGAATTAAAAAGAATTTTTATCCTGAAAATCTGAATTGGTATGTTAAAAATCATAAGGGTCAGATTAGGAAAATTCCTAGAAATTATATTCCTCCAAAGTTTTTGATTAACCCCGTAGATGAAAATTTATTTTGGGTTCCAAAATTTATTTTAAACTGATAAGTTTTTTTTGTGCAGAATTCTTTTACAAAAGTTATATTAATATTTTTCAAATATTTTTGATCAAAATTTGAAATTAAAATTTTAAAAAATAGATAAATCATTTATTTTTATTGATCTAATTTTTCATGATTCAGATATAGTGGAAAAACTCATTATAATTTAAAAAAAATTAGAATTAACTTCGGAAAAAATATGTCATTTTAAATTTGAAAAATTTATGGTAATGCGATTCTTTTTACTTAGAATATTTGTTATCACACTTAAAATTTTTCTTCTTCCCTAATTATATTTCCCCATTTTTTTGATGTGATCAAAGGGGGAGGAATAATATTAAGTTAAGGGGGAGAGTAGTTTATGTTCGGGGGAAGTTATGTACATGATTGCAAAATTTTTTTATGCTTAATTCTGTTACAATATTATTATTGTTTGTTGTTTATCCCTAACTAAACTTGAGTTGATGCACATCAAAAAGGGGGAGATTGTTGGTGCCTCGGTTGGTTCTGATGCGATCAACCAAGTTAGGTTAGGTCCTATTGGTTTTAATCCCTCTACTAAGTGTGCAGGAACTTAGGTACGGAGGAAGTCAAGCGTAAGACGCAGTGGACGAGAAGGATTGCGCGGGGAAGTGAGCCGACGGGCTCAGTACAATCCGAGGGATGCGGAAGCTGCGGAAGAGTACACCGTTGGAGCGAGAAGGACGTGCGCGGTGTCCGAGGGACGAGAAGCCGGGAGGAAGGACGCTCGAGGGGCGAAAGGCCAGAGTCGGGTTCGGGTGAGCCTAACTTCGGTTGGCCGGAAATCACCCAGAAGACGAAGAATCAAAAAGACTAGTCCAAACGCCCAAAAGAAAAGAAAAAGTTAATTGGTGCCAAGGAGGATCGAACCCAAGACCTCAACAACACACACTAACCCACCTACCATTTGGGATAAAGGGTGATTGCAATGAAATGTTGCCAATATTCAAAAAGACTGGTCCAAAGAAAAGAGAAAATTATTTGGTGCCAAGAAGGATCGAACCCGAGACATGAACAATACACGGTAACCAACTTACCATTTGGGATAAAGGGCGATGGCAATAAAATGTTGCCGGTATTACTACTTAGAGATTAGAACAACGACATGTAAATTCAAAACAGCCATCTCGAGCGGAAAGATAAAGTTTTAATTAAAACTTTATTTCTTAAAAGATAATGTTACATTATCCTTTAATCAAATCCAATGGATGTAGTTTAATCCCATCTAAGATCAACCATCCAGATTACATCCATGGATCAACGGCCAAGAGAAAAGTCATCAAAAATCAACAATCCAGATTCATTCTCTTAGGCTATAAATAGACTTAGAGGTTTTGCTTTAATTTTCATTCATTCAATTCTATTGTAATTCTCTAAGTTTAGTGATCTTCAGTTGTAAGGCTTCTCCGCCACAAGGAGATTTTTTTTTAGCTTTAACCGTCTTGGAAGCAACGACCAAGTTGCAATCAAGTTTTTTTTTAATAGACGATTTTCCACCACTTTTCATTTATTAGCCGTCTATTCACCCCCCTCTAGCCGGACCAACCCGATCTAACAATGGAAACCCCGGTGAGTGAAGGCAGGTCTTGGTGAGTGAAGTCGGGTGATGGAAACCACGGTGAGTGAAGCCGGGTCCTTGTGAGTGAAGCCCGGTGACGGAAACCCAGGTGAGTGAAGTCGGGTCCTGGTGAGTGAAGCCAGGTGACGGAAACCCCGGTGAGTGAAGCCGGGTCCCGGCGAGTGAAGCCGGGTCCCGGCGAGTGAAGCCGGGTCCTGGCAAGTGAAGCTAGGTGACGGAAACCCCGGTGAGTGAAGCCGGGTCCTGGCGAGTGAAGCTAGGTGAAGGAAATCCAGGTGAGTGAAGCCGGGTCCTAGCGAGCGAAGCTAGGTGACCGAAACCCTAGTGAGTGAAGTCAGGTCCTAGTGAGTGAAGCTACGTTGAATGAAGTCCCGGTGAGTGAAGCTGGGTGGGCATGAAGTCTTGGTCCGGGGGACCTAGCATTGAGTGTACTAGTCGGAGAAGGGCGTGTGAGCTCTTTCTCCGGGATCAGAATGAGTCAGAGAATGCTAGGGAGTCTGTTCTCTGGATATAGGGTTGAATTGGTCGGAGCTGGATCGGTCTGGAGTCCGATCAAGGAGTTGGTAGTAACTCCTGATTGTGGATCGGTCTGGTGACCGATCCAGGGTGTCTGATCGTTCTGGCGAACGATCAGGGAGAGAACAGAAACATTCTGTGTGGTTTCTGTTTGGCATCTGATCGTTCTGGTGAACGATCAGAAAAGAGATCGTAAGCTTTTGGAGAGAACCTTGATTGGTCAGTGTGACCGATCAAGGGCCTCCTGGACCAATCAGGCTATGTCCTGATCGGTCCAGAGGTGACCTGATCGGTCATTATGACCGATCAGGGCACAACCTAATCGGTCAGGTGACCGATCAGGTGCTTTTGGCAGTGAACCTGCGGGTTGTGGCCAGTAAGCTGATGGATCGGTCAGTGAGACCGATCCCCGATCCCTGATCGGTCAGTGTGACCGATCACAGAGTCACTGGATCGATCAGGAGATAGCCTGATCGATCAGGGTCATCACTGATCGGTCTGGTGATCGATCAGTGTATGAACTTTAATTTGAAAACGTTGTTAGATCGCTCTGAATCACTCTGATCAGTTCTGTTACTCTGTTGATTCCTTTTGATTTGCTGTGCTAAGCTTCTGTTGAGTGTACAGACATTACAGGGACGATACAAACCAAGGAGAAGTGTCAATAGCGACTTTCACCGTGGAAGGTTTGTCTATTTTTCATTTCCAGGTCTCAACGGCTTCTGGCGCGGCTGGCGACTGACCGGAGGCTCAGCTGAAGGGGTCTTCAGTGGACTAAGCACTCAGTGGAGGTCAGTGGGTGCTGATGGAATCTGGCGACGGTGAGCAGAACCTTAAGAAGAAGCTGGGAAGCAGAGGAGCGCGAGAAGAACAGACAGGAAACAAGTGAAGGGTTTCGTTGTGGGTTTTGCTGTGGTGTTGTGCTCTCTGTATAGTTTCTTTCTTGAGTGTTCCTGCTTGATCTGTGTGTGAGGTTTCTTCTCGTGTCTCTGCGCTTAACTGTTATCATCTTCAGACGATTATGGAGAGGTTACTCCACCGAGAAGGAGGCTTTTATATCCGGAGTTCCGGGGCTTGATCTGCCAACGATCAAGGGATCGCCCACCTCACGGGCACGCTAAGGAGTAGGGGCAAGTTATCCCCGAACCTTGTAAATTCCTGAGTTAGTGTCTGGTTTGCTTCCTTTCTCTGTTTTGTTCTTTTTGTTTCTATCTTCCGCTGCTAACCCTAATCGCTGAAATAAGAAAAGTTCAAAGAAGTCATAAGTTCTGTGTCTGGCTATTCACACCCCCCCCTCTCTAGCCATCCAAGGTCCAACAAGTGGTATCAGAGCCTGGGGCTCTTCCAAACAGACTAACACCTGAGAGCAGACGAGTATGGCTATGAGGGAAGGCTTCAGCACCAACCGACTTCCATTCTTCGACGGAGCCGACTTCCAATATTGGAGGTCAAGGATGGAGTATTACTTGAAGACCAACATCAACATGTGGTTCTCTGTCAAGGAGGGTTTCTCCCCTCCAAAGGATGCTGAGGGAAATGAGCTAGAGTTCTCAAGGTGGTTGGCCGAACAAACTCGGAAGGGAGAAGCCGATGCGAAAGCTGTGGTCACCCTGCAGTGTGGGATGACCAAGGAGCAGATAATCAAGGTGGGTCCTTTCACCAGTGCCAAGGACCTATGGAACAAGCTCATCGAGCTTCATGAAGGCGCCCGGGATTCAAGGATAGCTAAGAGGGATCTTTTCCTCAACCAACTCCAAAACCTCACCATGAAGGAGTCCGAAACGGTAAGTGAACTCCATGCTCAGTTCAAAGAAGCACTTAACGGTTTACACTCCATTGATGAGAAGGTCGAAAATCGCGATCTTGTGAGGTACGTACTAAAATCCTTTCCTAGGAATGCTTTGTGGTCATCCATGGTGGATGCCTACAAGGTATCCAAGGACTTATCCATTGTTAAAATAGATGATCTATTTTATGAAATGGAATTACACGAGATCGCTAACCAAAGCCCAAAGGAGAAGGGTATGGCTTTTGTGGCAGGCAACAGAAGAAAGAAGGAGGAGAAGAACACATGTCACATGGCTTTCATGGCACTAGAGGTTTCAAATGAAGAAAGTAGTGACGAATCAAGGAACTCCTCAACCGCGGCTTCATCATCTTCGGATGATGAAGAGGTAATGTCTCCCGAATTAGATAAATGCTATAGAACAATAGCTTGCTTGACAAACATGCTTAAGAAATCTAAGGTCAAAGTAAAATCATTAAAATTGGAAGTAGAAAAATTAAAAACCTCTAAGGATGAGGTAATTGATAATTTGCATAATGAGTCCCTTGAGGATGAAAACAAGGCTTTGAAGAGCGAAATTGAAAACCTCAAGAATATTCTTGAGAATTTTTCAACTAGCTCTAAAACTTTATACATGATCCTCAACTCTCAAAAAGCGGTTTATAACAAGGCCGGTATAGGTTACCGACCTAAAAAACCCACCTTTGTTTCATTGATGTCAAGAACCCATATTAGATCACAAAATGCTACTAGGGTTCAAAAAGTTAGAAAGAAAATGGCTAAGGCATGGATGCCAAAATCATTCATTGTAGATGCTTTAGGTTCCAAAATTTGGGTACCTAAAACCTCTATATTTCAAATTGTATAGGCATTGGTTGAAGGGGAGCATCTATCAACATGGGTGGTTGATATTTGGTGCTCCAAACACATGGTCATTCCTAGTTAGGGATGTGCTTCCCATTTCCTCCACTTAATGGATAACCATTTACTACCCATGAGGAATGGTTCTTTTTCATCTCGAATTTAGATGATTGGAGTTAAGTAAATGGAAATCATAAATTCCATACACAATATAGATACATGGAAAATTTTTCCCATTTACTCTATTTATTGGTGTCACTGGAAAATTTTCTCATTTGTATTTGTATACATTTGGGACTATGATTTATCAAGATTACTCCGATCTAATTAGGTCTATGGTTAAGACAAATGAACTTGATATAAGCTTGGGACTAGGGATTATTAAACTTGATGTGTAATTTGGATCTGTACTTTGTTCTTCTCCCACTACCAAGAGATTCGATAATAGAATCCGATTGTACAATTACCTGACACATTGGCTAGGTCTCTGGTCTAGGTTGAGTTGTTATGATGGCTTCGATTTTGGACCAGTTCATGGACTTGAGTTCTGTTTCTGAAGTATTGATCCATGTAGATGAATTTGGTTTTTCTTCTGTTATTAAGTTCATGCCATGTGTTGTTTTTTGAAAAAAAAAACTAAGGGATTTTGTTTTTTTTAAAAAAAACTAAGGGATTTAGTTTTTTTTGTGATATGTTAGAGACTTAATCGCGTCAATTATTAATGCAGTCTGATATCAGAGTTTCAGAACTTATCTGAAATCTTATCGGTCCGCAGACCGATCAGGCCTCATCCTGAAGGGTCAAAGTGACCGATCAGAGCTCTCCCTGATCGGTCCCCAGACTGATCAGGGCTCTTTCTGATCGATTTACAGACTGATGAGCCCTAACTTATGATCATTAATTCACAATGGCTTTTGATTCCTCACTTAACATATGATGCATATACATTGTTGCCATGATACATTTATGGTATATGCCTCTCATATGCAAATTTAAAAATTATCCTTCGCTTTTATTTTAGGATTGGGGAGAGACCCTCGTTTAAGGGGGATTTATGTTGAAACTTAATAACCATACCCTTTTCGGTGTTTGGCAAAGGGGGAGAGAATGGTTGATTAAGTTTAGGTTACAAATTTAATTATTGTAGGGGGAGGACTTTGATTTCCTTGCGATAATGAAAATTGACTTCAATTGATCACTAATACCTAAACTTAAATCGGGTTGTCAAACAATAAAAAGGGGAAGATTGTTGATGCAGTCTGGCCCGATTGTTGTTTTGGTGTTGACACCGATTTAAGTTTGGTTGGATGAGTTCGGCTTAAGTCCTGGTCGGGGACTGGGCACGAAATCCTAGCGAGTGAAGCTACGTGAACGAAACCCTGGTGAGTGAAGTCAGGTCCCGGTGAGTGAAGCCGGATGATGGAAACCCCGGTGAGTGAAGTCGGGTCCTGGTGAGTGAAGCCGGGTGATGGAAACCCCGGTGAGTGAAGCCGGGTCCTGGTGAGTGAAGCCCGGTGACGGAAACCCCGGTGAGTGAAGTCGGGTCCTGGTGAGTGAAGCCAGGTGATGGAAACTCGGGTGAGTGAAGCTGGGTCCTAGCGAGTGAAGCCAGGTGATGGAAACCCCGGTGAGTGAAGCCGGGTCCTAGCGAGTAAAGCTAGGTGAAGGAAATCCAGGTGAGTGAAGCCGGGTCCTAGCGAATGAAGCTAGGTGACCGAAACCCTGGTGAGTGAAGCCGGGTCCTAGTGAGTGAAGCTAGGTTGAATGAAGTCCCGGTGATTGAAGCTGGGCACGAAGTCTTGGTTCGGGGGACTGAGCATTGAGTGTACTGGTCGGAGAAGGGCATGTGAGCTCTTTCTCTAGGATCAGAATGAGTCAGAGAAGGCTAGAGAGTATGTTCTCTGGACTTAGGGTTGAATTGGTCGGAGCTGGATCGGTCTGGAGTCCGATCAGGGAGTTGGCACTAACTCCTGATTGTGGATCGGTTTGGTGACCGATCCAGGGTGTCTGATCGTTCTGGCGAATGATCAGGGAGAGAACAGAAACATTCTGTGTGGTTTCTGTTTGGCTTCTGATCGTTCTGGTGAACGATCAGAAAAGAGATCGTAGGCTTCTGGAGAGAACCTTGATCGGTCAGTGTGACCGATCAAGGGCCTCCTAGACCAATCAAGCTGTGTCCTGATTGGTCTAGAGGTGACCTGATCGGTCACTATGACCGATCAGGGCACAACCTGATCAGTCAGGTGACCGATCAGGTGCTTCTGGCAGTGAACCTGCGGGTTGTGGCCAGTAAGTTGATGGATCGGTCAGTGTGACCGATCCCCGATCCCTGATCGGTCAGTGTGACCGATCACAGAGTCACTGGATCGATCAGGAGGTAGCCTGATCGATCAGGGTCATCACTGATCGGTCTGGTGACCAATCAGTGTCTAAACTTTAATTTGAAAACGTTGTCAGGTCTCTCTGAATCACTCTGATCACTTCTGTTACTCTGCTGATTCCTTTTGATTTGTTGTGCTAAGCTTCTGTTGAGTGTGCAGACGTTGCAGGGACGATACAAACTATGGAGAAGAGTCAATGGCGACTTTCACCGTGGCAGGTTTGTCTGTTTTCCGTTTTCAAGTCTCAACGGCTTCTGGCGCGGCTGGCGACTGACCAGAGGCTTAGCTGAAGGGGTCTTCAGTGGACTGAGCGCTCAGTGGAGGTCAGTGAGTCAGGCTATGGTTTAGTGGGTGCTGATGGAGTCTGCCAACGGTGAGCAGAACCTTAAGAAGAAGCTGGGAAGTAGAGGAGCGCGAGAAGAACAGACAGGAAACAAGTGAAGGGTTTCGCTATGGGTTTCGCTATGGTATTGTGCTCTCTGTATAGTTTCTTGCTTGAGCGTTCCTGCTTGATCTGTGTGTGAGGTTTCTTCTCGTGTCTCTGCGCTTAACTGTTATCATCTTGAGACGATTGTGGAGAGGTTACTCCACCGAGAATGAGGCTTTTATATCCGGAGTTCCGGGGCTTGATCTGCCGACGATCAAGGGATCGCCCACCTCACGGGCACGCCAAGGAGTAAGGGCATGTTATCCCCAAACCTTGTAAATTCCTGAGTTAGCGTCTGGTTTGCTTCCTTTCTCTGTTTTGTTCTTTCTGTTTCTGTCTTCCGCTGCTAAACCTAATCGCAGAAACAAGAAAAGTTCAAAGAAGCCATAAGTTCTGTGCCTGGCTATTCACGCTCCCCCCCCCTCTCTAGCCATCCAAGGTCCAACAACACGCTCCTAAATAATTTCATATAATCATATTTGATCTAGTGATCTGCAAAACAAACTCATCCAATATGGAGGAAGGCACTCAGAGCCAACGCGCATATTTGTTCGCATCACATATCAAATTGGTAATGGAGGCCACAGGACTCAAAGATTCCCTCTCCCACTTAGTAATTTATAATTGAGGAATTTTCACATGCAAGCACAACAGGCATATAAAACAATAAGCAATAAATATGAAAAACTAATTTTCAACTATTATGGCTTTTTGTTCTCCAATACGCCTCCAGTCATGTCACCACCTCGACTCCATCTTCTCCACCACCATGCGCAAGCAAGAAGAAGCTCTGAGCCGAGATAAAAAATTGTTTTAATTTACATCCTTCGATCCTATACTCCACAAAGGAGTGTACATGAAATCTAGATCGAAATAAATTAAAATAAACGGCTAACATTGTCGTATTTAATTTTAAAAAGTAAATACTAATTAGCCTCGATCGTCAACCCCGAGAATTCAAATAAATTATTACAATCACACACACACAATCACATAGCCATAATATTGGATCTTATGCCTGCAGCCAAAGAGTTAGCCTACGCACATCCTACTATTATCCGGCATAAAATTATATATGAAAAATGCATGAAAGTATCCGATTCCAAAACACACAAAATCGGAAACTTTGGCTCTGATACCAATTGTTGGTTTCAGTTTCCCATTCGGTTAGATTGCTCTCCATGTCCCCGGATTAAAATTTTCTATTAATTAGAAACAACTCTGATGGAGAGAACCTTTTCGAACAACCGTTTCATCATCGTACTAATCGATTGAGTGATCGCTTGAACAAACTTGTTGTTCAAGCAATCTAACTCTTCTAATCGATTAGCCGCGGAATAGACGATGATTTGATCGTCGGGTTTTATGTTTGATATCGGGGTCCATGATATAACATGAATACAATAATTAAATAAGAACAAGAAAGAAACATAAACAAGATTTATACCTCTTGTTTACCTCCTGGTCTTCTACTGTATTCCTATCATCTTCTTGGGCGTCGTATGGGCGACGATCTTCCAAGAAACGAAGTCACCAAGACACCTTCTTCCTTCTCCAAGCTTGCGCCGAAACCCTAACACCAAGAGTGTTGCCGCCGGCCAAAAGGAAGAAAAGAATCCTTCCTTTGCTTGCTTGCACCGGCTCCCCAGATGAAGAGAAGAAAGAAGAAAATGAAGAAGAGAGAAAGAACTCTCTCCTTGCTTGAAACCCTCGCCGCCGACCACCTCTTCCTCCTTCTTATGACTGCCGACCAAAAGAAAAGAAGAAGCTCCTTCTTCTTGTGCCGTCGGCGCCAACCACCCCTCCTTCTTCAAGGTAGCACACGGCCTAGGATGGAGAAGAAAAAGAGAAGAAGCAAAGGCTTATCTTCCTTCGTCCCACCGAGCCCTTCCCCTTCAACCTTGCGGCGCCAAAACCCTAGGAGAGAGAGAAGACAAGGAAGAGAGAATAGAGAGGCTTAGGTTAATTCTTGTAGCCTTGGTCTCATGACTCATGAGGTATTTATAGGCTACAATATGGACCATGAGGAGGAGTTAGTTTTGGTCTCCTAATGGATCCTAAGCTCAATCTATTAATGATAACCCGGTCCACTAAGGGATTATCATTGAACTATCGCACCAACCCCATAAATAAATATGGGCTCCACCATACTATGTGTACATAATCTCCCCGTGTTTAAGATCTCGCATGTCCATTAATTAATTAAATTATTGACAATTTAATTAATTAATATCTAACTCCATGAATAGTACAACTCAACCTTATCATCATGTCGGACCAAGTCCACCTGCAGAATTTATATGATGAACTTTATGAGCTCCTCAAGGAGACATCATCATCCTAACGGATAAGGACATGGTTTCCTTCTATAATCAACCGCACACCATGTAAATAATATTATTTCCCAATTTACCGGGTCTATTGATTTAACAAATAAATCTTACCCATTGGTAAATCAAAGAAATAGATATTAAGTACATGTGCACGTTATTATAACGGGATTAAGAGCATGTACATCATAATATCTGAGGTCTGATTCGATTATATAGTTAGTGTAAATCGAATCACCTCTAAGTCGGTCCTGCTCAATAGATACAAAGTGTATTAGTGTAATTTTATAGTCAAGATAGACTAATACTAAATTACACTACAACCATTCTGATGGTTTGTCCAAGTCCATCTCAATTGTGAACCACTACTTATAATTCACAAGGGACTGATAACATGATCTTCTGTGTGGCACCACACACCATGTTATCTACAATGCAAAGTAAAGGACAATAGCATATATATCAAATATAAAATGCAAACAATAACCATGTGATTCTTGTTGGTGCAGGAAGCACCATATCGAACCTGGTTTTGATATTGGCAAAGGATTCAAAGTTAAGTTTATTTGTGATCTAACAATGTTACTCAAGTGTGCAGAGACAAAGTCCTAGCGAAGGAATGCTAGGCACCTGGCGAATGACTGCCAGTATCAAAGCCCTAGCGAAGGACTGCTAGGCACCTGGCGAAGGACTGCCAGTATCCAAGCCCTAGCGAAGGACTGCTAGTCACCTGGCGAAGGACTGCCAGTATCCAAGCCCTAGCGAAGGACTGCTAGGCACCTGGCGAAGGACTGCCAGCAACCAAGCCCTAGCGAAGGACTGCTAGGCAACTGGCGAAGGACTGCCAGCATCCAAGACCTAGCGAAGGACTGTTAGGCACCAGGCGAAGGACAGTTTGGGACTGAAGACCTAGCGAAGGACTGCTAGGCATCGGGCGAAGGACAGCTCGGCATCCAAGCCCTGGCAAAGGACCGTCAGGCAAAAGTCTAACCAAAGGAGCGGTTGGCAACAGGTAAATTCTCCCGAGAGGAGTAGGTGAGGACGCGTTCCCTTGAGGGAACATTAGGCGTCGGTTCGACCTAGGGCTCCATTTTGGAGACCAAAGTCAGAACCAAGACAGCTAAGGCTGTATAAAATTATTGTTTTGTTGTGTTTTGGACTAACCCTTGATGCAGGACCAAAGGGACGTGTGTCTGCAACTCAGAGAGTCTCAAAGGAGTGAGGCAACAGCTGAGTAAGGCGCCCTAAGTGTCCAGGGCGCCCTCAAGATGAACCAGAACCAAACGAAGCAAATGGGCTTCAGCTGCTTACTGGGCAAGGCGCCCTCAGCAGCGAAGGCGCCTTCGTTAGTGAAGGTGCCTTCAGCAGCCAAGGCGCCTCCAGCTCTCTCTCTGCGAAGCCTCAGCTCTATCCACAGCCGAGTCTTCTGCGCGGAAAAAGTCAACCAAGGCGCCCTCTGCGACCAGGGCGCCCCAGAGGTCAAACCTCATCCCTATTCTGGTGCGATAAGGCTTGACCGAGCGAAGCACGGATCGGGAGACACGTGGCAGGGCGCCCTCGACGACCAGGGCGCCCCTAGGTGCTATAAATAGCACCCCTCGACCCCGAGCTTCAACACCGCTTTCATTCAACGCTTCCAAACGCTCTGACGACTACGCTCTGCTCCAGGAACTTCCCAACTCAAGTCCGTAGCGTCATCGACCTCCCGCTGCACCGAAACTCGATCTACAACCGGGAGTTGGTAAAACAGAGTGTAACTCTCTATTTACAGTCATTTTTGTAATCTTACTCTGTAACCGTTTTACGCATTATAGAATTGCCCAAAGTAAACGGTCAACGACCGTGGGCCTTGGAGTAGGAGTCGACCCAGGCTCCGAACCAAGTAAACTACTGGTGTTTGCGTTGTTTGATTTTATTCCGCTGCGTAACTGCTCTTTCTTTTAAATCCGAACATTTTCCGATATTCACCCCCCCCCTCTATCGGTCTTTCTCGATCCAACAAGTGGTATCAGAGCGGGGAAGTTCAAACTTGGTGCAACCACCAGTTTGAAAGTTTTTTTTTCGGATTTACGAATTTTTTTATTTTATTTCTTTTCTTTTTCTTTAATCGAGGTGGTGCAACACCACTCGATCGTTATTTCAAATAAATAATATCTGTAGGTGTATTTAAAAAATTCTTACGCCTTTTTCAATTGTGAATTTTCATATTTTAACTATAAGTCAAAATTGATAAAACGAACAACTTTTGAAAATTTGTCATAAAATTTTTTTTATTATTATTTTAATATTTTTCTCGAAAATCATGCTAAGCAAATTTTTTCCTAAACATTAAATTCCTACATTTTCATCATTAATCAGAATTGACAAAATTAATATTTTCAAAATTTTGTCAAAAATTATTTTTATTATTTTATTTCGCCTCGAAATTCGTGCAACATTTATTTTGAGTTATTTTTCCCTTCTCCCGCACTACTAATCCAAGACCAAGTCTTGGTATACTTTTGTTCTTTTCTGTACGAGGTTAAACTAAATGGCCAACCAAGAGTGGAACAGTGCACGTCCACCACTATTCTCCGGCGAGAACTTCACGTTTTGGAGATGTCAAATGGAGTCTCTTCTGAAGGCCCACATGGAGTTATGGCAGATCATCCAAACGGGATTCTCGTTTCCCGTAGAAGATGAGTCATCCATCGAGTGGGACAAATTGGATGAACACACCCTCAACCAAATTGAGACCGATGCAAGAGCAACTGCAATCCTACAATGTGGTCTAACCAAGGAGCAACTCGAGCTAGTAGGTCCATGCAGATGTGCTAGAGAAATCTGGGAAAAATTGGTTAACCTTCATCAACAGATCTCAGATGAATAAGAAGATCAGGTATATTATCTTGCTCTTTCAGTCCAAGCACAAACAGCTGAGTCAGAGTCTGAACCCGAATCCAAAATCGAACCAGAATTAGACGACGAATTGACTGAGACGGTAACCAATTTCGAACTCTTTTCAAAATTAGAATTAAATAATCAAACAGATACTATAATGGTCGAGGAAGGTGTAAATTTTATTGCAGGGAAAACTCCTAAAGAACCACCACAGAAGGAGCTTCAACCAGTAACCGAGTCCGACTCAGACACAGAATCAGAAGATGAGCCTAGATCCAAGGCGGCAAGAATCAAGGGGGAGATTCCCAATAAAGAACCAAAAGGTAAAAGTGTAAATTCAAATTTTAATCATGTAATCTGTTACACATGCAGGGAGAGAGGGCACTACCAAAATCAGTGCCCTACTCGTAAGACTCGGTCTACACCACCGGCGACAAAGGAATCAGTTCCAAAAGCACGAAAGAACAAAAGTCGCATTCAATGCTTCAAGTGCCAGGAGTTCGGGCATTACAAAAGTGAATGCACAGATAAAAGAGCTACCAAGAATGCCGAACAAACAATCAACAAAGGTAAATTTACAGTATTTGAAAATCCATTATTTACCTTGAATAATGTGATTGATTCATGTAACTTAATTAAAACAAATGTCAGAAAATTGAAACAAGAAATTGAAACCCTAAAACATAAGGTCAATAAGTTAGAAAATTTAATTCATAATCTTGCTGATTTCGAAAATCCGGAGTATTACTCCAATTGTGACCTTACTTAGACAATTGTTTATTTTAATTATGTGTTTTATTTTTTTTGCTTAGAATTAGGATTGGGACTAAATCAGTTAATTGAAAATTGAACAACATAGTATTGGGTGGAGGTGAGATGATAGTACGTTAGGGAAGCCAATTTGGCGGAACTAGCCGAAGCTACCGATCCAAAACCCAAACTAGTTAGACCAGAAATTTTTCAAAGAATAATTTTGAAAATGAAATTTCATTAAAAGGTTTTGTCAAGGAAAGGGTGGATGATCCCATAAGGCTACGGCCAAAGAAGGCCTAGTGCCTCGCCAAGACCTGGAAGCCAATTTTTGAAATTCAAATTCAAATTATTTTTTGTTAAATTCGAATCTAACACAAATTTTCAGTTAATTTTAGATTCAAATATCTCTTTTCAAAATAAAGTTAAATTGTGTTTAAAAAATTAATTTAACTTTTTAAAATTATTCATGGTCTTTTCAAAATAAATCTTCTACTAAAACCTGTCTCACAAAAACCCTTAAGGTTAACATGCTTGATCATGTAGAACTGGGTGAGACATCTAGGACCTAAATGCATAACTCACTACCCTTTCAAATAAAATAAACTTTCAAAAGTTATTCAAAATTGTCTCTATTTGTCAAATTAATTCAGTTTACTGTGCCTACTTTTTCGTCCCTTTATTATTGAATTTCATGATAGACTCATTTTAAATAGAATCTAAGTTTTTTGTTAATCAAACATAGTCAACTGGTTAAAACTTGGGCAACACAGTCAACCTTAGTCAACATAGTCAAACCTGGTCAACACTGAAATCTCTTAAGGAATTTAGATAAAAGTTAGACTGTGTCGGATACAGGGGGAGTTTTCTTTTAATATTTTTAAAAAAAAAATTAGATTTTTTCAAAAACCTTATGCTCTAAAATTTAGTAACATCTCAAAATAAGGTTTTCAAAAATTTGATTCAAAAACCTCGTATATTACTCTTTAAATAATTATCATCATGATTTTCGAAAACTGTGCTATCATTTCAAGTCGTGTTTTCAAAACTTATCTTCTTAAAAATTATCATACTTTAAAAGTTATTCTTTTGATTTTGGTAAACCCTAAAGACATAGAGGAAGGTCCACTACTTCATGATCTACAAGGACTCCAAGGAAGTGTCAAATTTAGGGGGAGTCTAAATCGAAAGAAATTAATTCTAACTATTTGTTTATTAATTCTTATAATTTGAGTCAAACCTTATGACTCAGAGGAAGATCGCTTGTAGTCAACAAGCTTCCTAGGACTGGGTCAAGCTCAGGGGGAGATTAAATTAAAAGAATTATTAAACTGGCAAATAATTTTTCAAATTATATGTTTTCATGCACTGCACTTTTTAAATCCTGTAGAAAACATACATAAATATTCTTTCAAAATAAAAGTACTTATAATTTTGCTTAATTATACTCTTTTTGCTTATATATACTATCATTTTCAAAATTTTGCTTGACTTTAGAATACTTTTTAAAATAATATTAAAACTTTTCAAAAGCACTTATATTTTTCAAAAATGCATAATATTTTTTAAAAAGTGCTTATATTTTTCAAAAATACATAATATTTTTCAAAAGTACTTATTTTTTCAAAAATGTGCAGAACATCTTTCAAAAGTACTACTATTTTTCAAAAGTACTATTACTTTCCAAGGTACTAATGTTTACAAAGTACGAATTTTTTTTGATTTCAAAAGTAGAATTTAAGCTTTTTTTTGCTATGCTTTCAAGAATTATACTAAGTTTTTTTAAACTCATAGGCTCTGATACACAAACTTTCTCTTAAAACTTATTTTAAACTATATTTCTTTATTGATATATATATAGCCAAGGGGGAGAGCAAGAAATAGAGAAAGGAATTTTTTTTCCTTTTCAAAAAGAAAAATTCTAAGTGTGTTAAATTTTTTAAGTACATGTTTTTCCTAAGTAAAATTTTTCTTAGTAAACAAAATTTGTCTGAGCAAAAACTTTTAAATATTGGCAAATGTTCCTAAGTAAAGTTTTTTGGTGAAAAACTTATCTAGAAAATTCTTAAAAAATTTTGTTGTTTTTACAAAGTATTTCCAAGTATATTCTTCTAAGTGTG
Organism: Boesenbergia rotunda; assembly: GCA_024364735.1. Lineage (NCBI taxonomy): Eukaryota > Viridiplantae > Streptophyta > Magnoliopsida > Zingiberales > Zingiberaceae > Boesenbergia > Boesenbergia rotunda. The sequence goes on from JAGFNQ010003091.1 coordinate 138,896, forward strand.
CAAATTCTTTTAAAACAAAATTTTCCCAATTCTCAAAGTTGAAATTTTTTTAGGGAAATTTGGATTCAAAATTTTGCCTAAGTATTTTTTTAAAGCTTTTCACAAAATTTAGGCTTGCTTTTACTCTTTTTTTTAAAACACCTTGTCAAAAACTTATTTTTGGTAAAACTCAAACCTCCTTATTAGATACCTTGTTCACCCATGTTTATTTTTGATATATGTCAAAGGGGGAGGAAAGGTCAAAGTTAAGTATTTTATAACACAAGTACTCAGGGTTTTAGGGAGAGTATGAGAATTAAAGGTTTTTTTCAAATCTTAGTTAAGTATTTTATAACACAAGTACTCAGGGTTTTAGGAGGTTTTTTTAAATCTTACCTTGTGTTAGTAAATGTTATAAAGTTTTTATTGCTATACCTCATGTTTACATTATGTTCTTAACAGTATTCTACTTAACTTTGAATTGTGTTGCCATAATCAAAAAGGGGGAGATTGTTGGTGCAGGAAGCACCATATCGAACCTGGTTTTGATATTGGCAAAGGATTCAAAGTTAAGTTTATTTGTGATCTAACAATGTTACTCAAGTGTGCAGAGACAAAGTCCTAGCGAAGGAATGCTAGGCACCTGGCGAATGACTGCCAGTATCAAAGCCCTAGCGAAGGACTGCTAGGCACCTGGCGAAGGACTGCCAGTATCCAAGCCCTAGCGAAGGACTGCTAGGCACCTGGCGAAGGACTGCCAGTATCCAAGCCCTAGCGAAGGACTGCTAGGCACCTGGCGAAGGACTGCCAGCAACCAAGCCCTAGTGAAGGACTGCTAGGCAACTGGCGAAGGACTGCCAGCATCCAAGACCTAGCGAAGGACTGCTAGGCACCAGGCGAAGGACAGTTTGGGACTGAAGACCTAGCGAAGGACTGCTAGGCATCGGGCGAAAGACAGCTCGGCATCCAAGCCCTGGCAAAGGACCGTCAGGCAAAAGTCCAACCAAAGGAGCGGTTGGCAACAGGTAAATTCTCCCGAGAGGAGTAGGTGAGGACGCGTTCCCTTGAGGGAACATTAGGCATCGGTTCGACCTAGGGCTCCATTTTGGAGACCAAAGTCAGAACCAAGACAGCTAAGGCTGTATAAAATTATTGTTTTGTTGTGTTTTGGACTAACCCTTGATGCAGGACCAAAGGGACGTGTGTCTGCAACTCAGAGAGCCTCAAAGGAGTGAGGCAACAGCTGAGTAAGGCGCCCTAAGTGTCCAGGGCGCCCTCAAGATGAACCAGAACCAAACGAAGCAAATGGGCTTCAGCTGCTTACTGGGCAAGGCGCCCTCAGCAGCGAAGGCGCCTTCGTTAGTGAAGGTGCCTTCAGCAGCCAAGGCGCCTCCAGCTCTCTCTCTGCGAAGCCTCAGCTCTATCCACAGCCGAGTCTTCTGCGCGGAAAAAGTCAACCAAGGCGCCCTCTGCGACCAGGGTGCCCCAGAGGTCAAACCTCATCCCTATTCTGGTGCGATAAGGCTTGACCGAGCGAAGCACGGATCGGGAGACACGTGGCAGGGCGCCCTCGACGACCAGGGCGCCCCTAGGTGCTATAAATAGCACCCCTCGACCCCGAGCTTCAACACCGCTTTCATTCAACGCTTCCAAACGCTCTGACGACTACGCTCTGCTCCAGGAACTTCCCAACTCAAGTCCGTAGCGTCATCGACCTCCCGCTGCACCGAAACTCGATCTACAACCGGGAGTTGGTAAAACAGAGTGTAACTCTCTATTTACAGTCATTTTTGTATTCTTACTCTGTAACCGTTTTGCGCATTATAGAATTGCCCAAAGTAAACGGTCAACGACCGTGGGCCTTGGAGTAGGAGTCGACCCAGGCTCCGAACCAAGTAAACTACTGGTGTTTGCGTTGTTTGATTTTATTCCGCTGCGTAACTGCTCTTTCTTTTAAATCCGAACATTTTCCGATATTCACCCCCCCTCTATCGGTCTTTCTCGATCCAACAATTCTTATTCCAAAATATAGATATTCATACAAAAACTAGGCATTTAGTATACATCCTAACACCTTCGACTAGACTCGAAGGGAGGGTATGTGATACAGGCGAGTGTGATCTAGGCGGAGGCGGGGCCCACTCGGATTGGGCCCTAGGGATGACCTAATCGTAGAGGGTTGAGCGAAAGGTTGGGTCAGCGGTCAAGGTAATCCCAAGCCGGCCGCTGAAAGGTTGTTGGATGGTCGTTCGAGCATGGGGCATCTCGGGGGCCCGACGGTGCTCGGTCGTGAGCTCACCGGGTGGGGAAACCTGCCCGGCCACATGATCACGACCGAGTTCACTCGAGTTAGTGCGGTCGTGGCTTTGCGGAGGCCGACCCGCTTCGATGAGACTCCTAGGGAAGTAGCGTCACGACCCGCCGATCGGCCTAGTATGGCTAGGCGGCCATCCCTAAAGAAGCCCGTACTCCGTACGAAGGATATCATTTACATGCCAAGGGAGTATGAAGGATATTCGGGGAATCTTGCTAGGGAATAGTGATGCGGTGCAGACCCACCAGTGTGTCAGGCAGTTAAGAAAAGTTGGCGGTCGTACCGCTAGGTCGAGTTGTTAGGCAGGAGGTGTCAGATTTAGCCCCTTTGTCGGCTAGTAGGGCTTGTGGTCGGATTCGCATTAAATTTCTCATGATACTTTGGCAGGTTGTGTCCGCTGCCCCGCCTATATAAAGGCACTCCCTCCGTTTCAGAAAGGGGAGGCTGAAGAATTCTCTTGTATATAATTCTCCTCTCATTCTCTACTCACCGATGTCCGGAGAGAGTCATCGGAGTACCCTCGTCAGAGATCCGCCCGATTGGTCTTTTTGACCTACTTCACTCATTTTTCTTCCCAAGCACCCGCCCGGCCATCCCTTCCGTCCGGTCAGGCCTCTCCGATCATCCGGTCGACGACCCAATAGTCAATCTTCAGTCAGCACTCAAGCGCGTCATCACAAGATAGCCCCCGCCCCTTTTCTTACCGACAGAATCAACATTGTTGATAGACAAAGCCTCCCTACTTCACATTTGAACTACTACTATCTCACGAAAACTCATCCAAGTTCTTCATACTCAGGCTCTTGGTAAGATAAACCCTATAAAATTTTGAACTATAAGTTCAAGGGTCACTCATTCATCATATAAGGAGCAACTTAGAGATTTTGGAGTCTACTATTCCATTTGACAAAGGTGATAAGATTTATGTTGTTAATGGACAAACTCTTCCTATAACTAGAGTTGACTCGTTGAACGATAAAAGCTCCGAACTCACTAGTAAATTTTCTGAGAGTTTTATCTTTGTCCCAGTGGCTCTCGTAGCTTGTAGAGAAGACAACTCTCTCTCCCCTTCCCACACACATAATTTTGGTATAATTTCAAACTTAACATTTATCATCTACTTGGTTTGCAGTTCTTAGTTTTCTCAAATGTAATTGGATTGTGGTGAGTAGGATATTGTCAATTGATGGAAAAGCATTCCTTAAAGAAGAGTATCCTTGATTTTCTTCCTCGGTCATTAGAAATAATTTTACTTACATGATTTTTTCAATCACATTTGTAGTGTTTCTAAACACTACAAAAGTTTCAATCTTGTTCTCCATAAGTCTCCATATCTCACAGAATCGTCGATCAAGGTTATTCTTCATAGTGAAAGGACATGTTAGAAAATAGGAATGAAAATATGACTTACGAATTATTAATCCCACATTCATTGAGTGGCATTACAGCTGATTGATAGTGCACGAGAGATGTGAATTCAGGGATCGAACTATTACCAAGTCAAGAGTTTTTATGCGAATACTACTACTACACATAACAGATCACGATTGGAATACAGTGTGCCCATATGAATCAGTCAGAAATTGTCGTAAGCCTCTTTTGCATGTTAAGCCTGTGAGGACAATAGGAGCAGCCATATGGTTTGGCATGCCACTTGGCTTTCTATGCAAAGCATGGCTTAGCATGCAAGCCACCATGACACATGTTGCTCTCAAGTGACACATATGTCACGTGACTTGCATCCAAAGCATGGACGTTTCTTTATATGGAAACATAGGTTGAGAAGTAAGCCTGAGAGGCAGCAAGTTCCTCCAATAGGCATTGAAATCACAACAAGAAAAAGAAGAGTTGAGATTGAGCTCAGGTTAAGTAAAAAGAAGCTAAGGTTAAAAATATTTTAGGAATTTCGATTTTATCTCATTTTTATATTAGAAAGTGGTATCTAAAATTATTCAAAAGCATTAAACTATTTTGAGAGATCTCAATAAAAAAAAATAATTACATCTAGAATTGACTCTATCTAACAACACTTGAGAATTTGTAGTTCTTTCTCCTGTACGTAAATTACTCGGTTGCAAGTGAATTTTTAAGAAGAAAATAAAATCAAATGACATAATTAATAAGTATAAGACTAGATTGGTAATTAAAGGTTATCGATAATGTGAAGACCTTGATGACTTTGATATATATTCTCTGACATCGAAAATAACTTCCATCAGAGTTTTAGCTATCGTCGCTGTATAGAATTTGAAAATACACCAAATGAATATTAAAATTATTTTTCTAATGAGGATATAGAAGATGAAATATACATTGAGCAACCTGAAAGGTTTTCTACTTTAGGGCAGAAAAATAAGGTTTATTCATTAGTAAAGTCGTTATACGGCTTAACACAAACTTCAAAATAATGGTATGAGAAATTTGACATTGTCATGAAGGAAAGTGGATTTAAGATCAATGAATGTGATATATATGTTTACATGAAAAAACACAAAAAAAAAATAACTATGTTATGTTATGCCTTTATGTAAAAGGCTAATTAAATTCACAAAAATTATGTTGAACTCAAAATTTAACATGAATGACATAAACCTAACTAATGTGATTCTAAGAGTTAAAATTCATAGAACAGCAAAAAAACTTATTTTAGTCAGCCCTATTATGTGGACAAGATTCTTGAAAAAGTCAACAAAGGTGACACTGCATTGGCATAGACTCCAATAGATATGAGTCAAAATCTATCAAAAAATTAAGATGAGTGTCTCTCAAATAGAGTACTCCAGAGTAATAGAAGTCTAATGTACCTAAAGAGTTGTACACGACTGGACTTAACCTACGCAGTAGGCAAGCTGAGTGGATACACGAGTAATCTCAGTATTGAGCACTAGGAAAAGATAACAAGAGTACTGAGCTACTTGCGATATACTCGTGATTATGCAGTGAAATCCATGATATATTCTGCTGTGATTGAAGGATACAATAATATAAATTGGATATTAGACATGAAAGATTCTAAGTCCACAAGTGGATATGTATTCACTTTAGAAAGTGCAACATATTATGAAAATCTTCTAAGTAAACCATAATAACTATATTCACAATGAAATCTGAGTTTGTAACTTTTAACAAGTGTGGTAACAACAATTCTTAGAAGATATTCTTGGATAATTGAAACTTGTGTCGACAATTTACATATATTGTAATAGTCAATCAGCAATTGATCAGACATAGAACTAATTGAATAATGATAAGTATCAACATATATATTGTAAACATAATACACTAGGCAATTACTCTCAACGATAATTAATTAATATCCTAATTTCAGAATTCTTCTGGAAAGATTAAAGTTAATATATACGATCATGGTTAATTAGTAGCCACAACAGATGATAATCAGAACAGGCTGGGTGAATCACAAATATCACTTGTATCCTTTTTGGAAAGTGAATGGTGGCTCTAAGTTTCAGTAGACAACTGAATGATCTTCCCACTGCTGGTTACATTCTCTTCTCTACTGTAACCTTCCCACCTTGACTCCTCTCCTTCCTTTTTCATCTTGCATAACAATGCTCATCTATTCTTCTCCCGTAAGAAGCCCTCAGAAGAAAATAAAATATCGTGCACAAAAAATAATTCCAACAAAATATAGAACAAAACTACAGTAGTTTAGAGTGCCAGCCAATCAGCATCCCTAGGTTATAGAGACACCATAACAAGTTCCAGCAACTATCAACTCCAACTAGCAAAAAAATGTTCTTAAGAGCAGTAACAGTCCTGGAATGCATTAAATGTACATGAAATTGGGCCCAACCTGATGTTCAGAAGTTCCATACCAACAGCACACAACGCAAATGCTCCAGGCTCAACTTAACCTACATCAGAAACCAATGCACAAGAGGCAACATCACTCAGACAGCTTAAAGGTCTACAATTTTTGTAGGTGGCAAGTATGTTCTGACCATGAACGATAGCATTTTCTAAGAAATCAACTGCTCTCTCACGATTTTAACATTTTAGTTTTATTGTGGCAGGAAAAAAAGGAGACAGAATTGCCTTACAAGAACATATCAAAAAAGACCCAAAAAAATTAGTATAGGCAGTGTCCTGTACATAAGCTAGGACCTGCAAATCATTTAAACATGAAAACCTACATTGCAAATTAGCAAAATCTGATAAATAGAATGAATTCCCCTCAAATCCATACAGAAACTTTTTCATCTTCAGTTGAGGTAATTCAACAAGTATATGCTCTACACTAAAGGGTAAGAAGACGGTCCACGTGACAGGATCTGCTCATTATCGTCTCTTTGATTTCTTGAATGCTTTCTTGGTATTTACAGCAAATTCCTCAGCTTCATCATCTTCATCATCTCCTCCTTTCTTTCTCTTCTTATTGCCATTACTTTCCTTAATTTTCTATTTAATCAGAAAGATAAAGACCAATCAAATTTCCCAAGCTATAACATAATAAGGGAAATTAAAGTTAAAGTAACACTTAAAAATATTAAATAAAAAAACTATCATACTGCAAGAGCAATCCTCTTGGCATCTGAAGTACGTTCAAAGAACACAAGAACTTCAGCTTCCTCAGCCGGGTACTTTGGTAGCTTTTTTCCTGCAAACAAAAAAATTATCTCAATCCTACCATGATATTCATAGCAAAGACTATAATAGCGGTGGTACCAACCAATAAGCTGCTCTATCTGCATATACCATGCCACTTCATACTGGTTTACTAATGATATGGCCATTCCAGAACGCCCAGCACGTGCAGTTCTGCCCACACGATGAACATAGTCCTGCATTAATTTAGCCAAGTACCTTAAGTCACTGCTTAATATAAAATAAAAGGTAATTCCTAATGTGAAAATGAAGGGGCCAATTTATTAAGGAGGCAAAGGATTAAACCATAGGAGAAGGATACAACTAGAGAATCAAATAGGGATCACATATAGAAGCATCAAGTTTCTATTACTCCATACGATGTGCCAACCATTTGCTCTGCTTCAAGTTTCTATTACTCCAAATCAGTTACTCCCTCACTATGAGATCAACAATGATATGTTGAACTCGAGGCAAGAAATATAGACATCAAAATGGAAAAACTTGAGAGTCACTTTTAGCAAAGACATCAAAATTTGACTAAACTAATAAATATAAAGATTTTAGGCCATATTGAAGATATGGAAAAGTCATGCACCTTAGAATTTGTTGGTATATTATAATTGATAACCATATCAACTGAAGGAATATCAAGACCCCTACTAGCCACATCTGTGCATATCAGGATGTTACACTCACCCGCTTTGAATCTGTTTAGAGCCCCCAACCTCTTATCCTGTCATATTAATTTACCAGAACAGAGTCAATTGTCAGTTTCTGCAGGAAATGTATGGTAAAGAATTCCTATGGCAATTTGGTAATAATTCAAATAGAAAGTCAGGTGTGAAGGCTATGACAAGGCAATTCAGCAACTTGAGTCAAAAGAAGTTTCTCGAGATTGCATTTACCTGGCTCATTTGACCACTAATAGGGATTGCTCTCATCCCTATATTTCGAAGAACTAGGGACAGAAGCCGGGTTGATTCGCAGGTTCGAGTGAATACCATTGTTGTACAATTCTGCTTCTCATTAAGAATGTAGACAAGATAGCAATCCTGAATTTAATAGAATTACAAGTTAGTTTCCTGCCAAGCGAGAGTAACTATCACTAGTTGAACAAATTTATTTGGCATATGGATGACAATAGCCAACTAAACCAGTTGCAAATCCACGTAAAAATAGATAAGATATAACAGAGAGAAACAATTCAATAAGGAAAAAAGGTGGAGTATATCCAAATAATATTTATGAGTTCAAAATAACAAGTAACAAACAAATACACATGTAAATTAACTATATTCTAGCACACCCCTAAAAACAGAGCATTAGATATCCATCAGTGTCTAACCTATCAAACTAAATAGAAAAGATCTCATTGACTCCAAAAAAAAGATACTGATCATATCCAGTTTAGAAGCACTGGTTCAACATCTCACATCTTCTAATGATGCGATGCTAAAGGCAACTTCATTGGAACTTGAAACTATCATCTTCTTCATTAATTCCCCTCAAACTAAAGATAATCACAAAAATCTAACTTCCAAATACAGTAAAAAAGTCTAAAATATTCAAATGAGAAAAATATATATTTACAAATATCAACTCCAGAATTAGACTTTGGAAAATATCAGGAGAGGTAATGAGTAAAAACCTGGTGTTAAGCTAAGTGAAATGTCGAAGAAATAAATACAATCAGTTTTGACATCTACTTGACAAAAAGAAAGCATATACTACAAGATAAAATAATTAATTCAGTTTTTAAAGTGTGGTGACCAAAGAAGAGAATTGATGAAAATGATTGCCAACAAAATATTGGAGAAATAGAGAAAGAAAAAGAGTAAAATTTTGACCATTTTACTTCAATAAAGATAAATATTGAAAATAGAAAAAAGAAAAACATTGATTACCGAAGTGAGATTATAAATGAGAAAATTGATAATGTAAAGGAAGGCTGTAAATACTAATTTCTTAAAATCTTGCAAGACAGAAAATTGATAATGATTAGGTAATTTGAGAAAAAGAAAGACTAAAACATCCTTGTGTTTCTTCTTTCTCTTTGTCCCTTCAATTTCCTACCAACTCTTCTTTGTCAATGCGGTCATCAACTAGGCAGGGCTGAGGTTATGTCAACATTGAGAAAGATGTTAAAAATTTGATCGCTGGGTTGAAAGGTGTGGAATGCTTAAGCTAGTCCTCAAGATCATGTAAAGGAAGGCTGTCAAAGATGTATAGAAGAGGTCAAAAGAATATGGCATCAACTTGAGGTGGACCTGAAGTAGCACTATTAGCAGGTCTTCAAGCAGTGGCGAGAAGTTGCAACCAATCTTGAGGTGGGATCATTGCAATCAATAAATGAAGGGTGTCGCACTGCGGTTTGGTGGAAGAATAAGAGTTGCCATTGAACCCAAGGAAGAAACTCAACCATGGATCGTGCATCTCGGGCTTACCTTCACCTGTAGATGCAAAACATGATAATGCTCACGCGCCGCTCATCGCAGGCACCACGGTGAGATGAAGGAGATGCTTAAAAGGCATCTCCACAGAAATAGTAGCTTCTAAATAATATAATTCATGTATCAAACCAACGTGAAATACCACTGCATTTAACTTAAACTATTCTCAGCTATTGAATTTCTAAAAAGTGAAACTAATAAGATGTACGAGCAAACTCGTTCTGAATCTACGAAAAGATAGAACAATTGAGCAAAGATTTGTTACCTTATGCTTTGCAGGAATAAAGCAATACTGTTGATTAAGGGTATCCACTGTGGAATATTTAGTATCAGCTTCTATCTGTAATCAACAAACAATTGACAAGCTAGATCTGTGATGATGAGAGAAAAGAAAACCAAGAAAATGCCATGATATAAAAGAGGAAAATTAGAGGCAAGATGGGTGTTAAACAGACCTTCACAGGATGCCTAAACAAGCTCGTTGAAGTTTACTGACCTACAGAAGCAGTAACACAACACAAACAGTTTGAATAATTTGTACTCTATCTTTCATTAAGTCTTGGGCAAAAATATTGAATACACGATCAGAAAAAGAAGCAAGTTTTATCATGCAAAGTATGCCTTGAATACAGTTCAAATATGATGTTAGGCAATTTTATGTACTACTATAAACAAAGCAAGAGGACAGGCAAATATGAAGATTGACTACACCTTATTTAGTTGACACAACCTTTTCTTGCAATCGTGGTGCATTGTCTATGTTCAAACCTAGGGAACCAGTAGTGATATGTTCATGTTCTTCATAATCTAAATATACAAAAGTGCAACAAGAGTAGATGCATGCAGGACTTGATTGAAATAACCACATTCACACAGTCTTCTCATAATGGCAGACTGTGTTTTTCTAGTTATTAGCTAAGTCTACCCCTTGCTTTTACCACATACATATTAACATCCGCAAAGCAAAGCAGAAATATTGAACCCCCGATAGATCGCAAAACATCATCAATATGCAGAATATAAGAAACTTCTACCAACCTTTTTGGTCATCGTAGCTGAAAATAGAAATGTATTCCTTTCAGAAGGAATAACCTTCAAGATATCATCAATAGCTTTCTCAAATTCCAAGTTGAGTAACCTATCAGCCTCATCAAGGACCTTGACAGAAAAATAAGCAATTCAAATCAATTAGAAAGTAAAAAACATAGTGTGCCTTATTCAATATTAAGAATCATGTTATGGGACTTGATCAAAATGAAAATCCATGTAAAACAAGAAGGAAAGAAGATTCCTCTGATGCACTAGCATGCAACTTCTAGAAAATCAATTTGTACTTAATTTACACAATTTTGTGATATATTTGAATTTAATTTCATTTTTAAAAATTATCTATTTATCAGACAATTATTGAATTCCTTCTTTAACTTATGGTAGAATCAGTTAACTTTTTTTTCGATACTTGCCATCTTCATAATTCAAAAATTCATAAAAATCAAGATTTTTTAGTTTACTTTGATTTTACTTTGGTTAAAGAATACTAACACTTCAGTCATGATTTAAAATTTCATTTCATGTCGGGCAAACAACGAAATTTACTGTTTCAGCTGTTGCCTAGCACCACGGGCTGCTGCGGGGTGGCGGCCAGCTATGCAGGGTCGCGGCCCTAAATCCCGTTGAGGCCACCGCGACCACTACTGGTCGCGGCAGGTACGACCGTGGGCATGCGAGTCATAGCAGAGACACTCACAGGAACACTAGTGGGATGCAAAAAAAAAAAAGGATAAATAATTAAACTTGGGTTAATAATTTCAATTAACTCCTAACTATAAATATAAATAGGATAATCTATTCAGGCTTAATCAAACCATAACTATTTAAAATATGAGGCACCCAAAAGCACACAGGTGTTGTGGGGCCTGAGGTGCTAGGAGCAAGGTGAGGGGCACGCCTTACCAAAATAAGACGCTTAATATAAATTTTTACAATTCAAACATACATAGGAATT